>JAVTVY010003920.1:0-39493 GCA_036873755.1 Hanleya hanleyi | reverse complement strand
GAACACAGTCATTGTTTTCCCCAGCCTAATAAAGGGGACGATTACCGCCTTTTCCAGAATTCGCTATGGATGTAGATAACTGAGCACCCTGGAATGTCATGACAATTTCTCATTATGTGTTTACCAGAACGATTACGGAAAATTCACGATTATCAAACACCCGGATAGGTGATATTAACATACTCTCCTATACAACTATATAATTACAGACGAAGAGTCTGCAGGTGGAGAATGACGGAAGAAAGGCAATCTCATCATCTTCTCTTTCCCTCACAATCCGTCGTGGCCGCTTGCAGTTAATGAGTTCGAAGACAACTGAATCTTATACTAAATTATTATAAGAGAAAGAACAAAACTATGGTCAATGTATTTGATGTATTGGGTGGAAGCGATGCCCACCTGGTGTCATTCCATAAACCATTAGAAAGCCGAGATCCTCTCTGATGTTGTATGGTAAGTTGAATATTTTGATGAGCATCGGCCACATGGAAGTATTTGCCTTCTTGTAATGCCAAGGGTCTGCACCATCCTCCAGAAACCCCAACACAAGGTTCCGATTATCATGCTGAAGAAAATAGAATTTCAGTGCTATATCATGTACGAGTATGTTGGACCTGATAACACAATGAGTAGGCATATAGTGACTCTGATAATTATTTACGGCGAATGACGTAACCCGTTAAAATTACTTACTGCTCCTTTCACAGCCAGAAATGGTGATCAAACTGACCATTCCCATTGAAACATGACGAGTTAGAACCATCACCTTTAAATGGCGACGGGCATAACCCTTTAAGGAAGATGCTGTTGTCTCATCACCCTTAAAAGGTGATAACCTAAATTTAGTGAGTGAGTGAATAGGGTTTAACGTCGCTTTCAACATTTTTTTAGCTATATCACGACGGGGAAGGGAAGGGAGGGGAGGGGGAGAGGAAGGGGAACCTACTTGTAACAGAGCAGATCTAATGCTGCCATTTTATAGTGCTGTCCCACTGAAATATCATGCCGTAGGCAGACATGACACCCCACTCAGTCACATTATACCGACACCGAGCGAACCAGTCCTTGTTCTATCCTCTTAATGCTGAGCGTAAGCGAGGAAGCAACAAGTTCCATTTTTCAAGTCTTAGGTATGACCCGGCCTGGAATCGAACCCAGAATCGCTTACGAAGCCGACGCTCTATCCATTAGACCACCGCAGTGCGGTCCCTAAATTTACAATCATTGCCCATCACTGTTCAGAGGTGATGGACATCATTTTTAAACGCAATTATAAAAAAGGGTGATGGCTCTAACTCATCACCTTTTCGGATGGTTGCGTTCAGTATAGCGATTTACTAATGCGCTATATCGAATAATCCATACAAACGGATTACACGTGATCATGACTACGTCATTAGTACGTTTCTATACTCTTTTATTTAGGCTCCTTTGTTGAAACTTTTACCAATTGACATGTATCTACATCAGATTTAATGACGTCATTATGTATGGAGCGGTATCCGATTATGCAAATCCATCATTTCTAACCCCTATACCATTAGCGAGATACCGGATATTATACTTTTTTCTATCACTTAGCTATCACTATCCCACACCACTTAGTTTTAGCCGTGATCCTATAATTCTAGTGAGTGAGTGAGTAGTGGAGCTCAACGTCATAAACTCACTCACTAGTATTATTGGATTACGTCTAAGAATAAGTGATGGGTTTCTGACCAAGTGAGAAAAAAAAAGAGTATGATTCAATAGAGAAATGTACTTCTCGAATAACAATCGTTAATATTCTTGATATGGTTAGCCAAATCCTCTTTATACGTGCCACGAATAACCGCCTCAAAACATTATCAACACTTTGTGAAAATAATGACCAGTATATTTAATTTGATTTGACTTGGGAAAGCTTTATGCGTTATTGTCTGAAATACTTTCAAAGTCAGGGACATATGGAGCATATACTTACGCTGAGTGGTCCATCAGAGGCGAATAATCGGTTCCATCTTGGACTTCCACGAAAGTCTGTAATGATGTCATCTTCTGGTTTTGCGCCAGTCGGGGTCTCAGTTTGGCTCATTTTCAGAGCCTCTACCGTAGCATGGCCTATTGTTAAAAAAACAATATTTCGTCGAAAGAGATTATGACCATTGAATTGTCATAAATAATACATCTCGGATGGTTAGAAGGTTCTCGGGTGGCTAGAATATTACGTTTCGCGAAAGATTAGGTTAGGTTATTCACTGAAAGTCCCAGCTAACAGGTCTTTATCTCCAAGCATGGAGCCTACAAGTCTCTTTTTTTTTTACGTTTCAACTAGAGGTTTATGCATTCTTTCATATGGACAGATAAATTCTATCGGAACAATGCTTGTTAAGCGTTAATCTGATTGACCGTTGAAAAGCTAAGTCGCTTACGCTATAGCTTGCCCTTTCGAACCATAATAAGCAACATCATCGTTGAGTGAAAATAGATATAGATAGTTTAATTTTGATCAACACACCTTTGAGTTGCCTGGCGAGCTCGGGCACTTCAAACATCTGGGCCAATTGGGGAATGATGGGGACGTGGTAAAATATCTTCTTTGGGTCACCGTTTTCGTCCAATTTAGTCTCTCTACATTTCGGGCAACTTTCTTGGGTGCCTTGTGTGAAAACCATACATTCGTTCCGGCACACTGGAACTTGAATTGTTGGTGGCAATAACTGCTCTATCATCCTAAAAGATTCTTGGTAACTATTATGCAGCAGAATATCCTCGATGTTTGAATCAGTCAATACCTGCAATGAAATTGAACATTCAGCTGTAAAGATTCTCTTCTTATTTTGATTAGACTAAACTGTTCTCATTTCCCCACTACCCTCAACGTGGTAACAATATCATATTTAAAATCATATTTAAAAAGCATAATTCATATCTAAAAAGCATAGACAAGTGTCTGTGCCAGGGTTTATTTATTTAATTTCTATGCACTTCGAAGAGCTGTGGATGTGACTGCTGGACTTTCCGAACGAACCCCTGAATTATTTTAGGAGAGTATCATAAATACCAGCAAGGGGACCTGTGGAAAACTGATGAAAAATATATCTGCATAACAGTAACTGAACAGTCCTAAACAAATAGAAAATGCGACAGCACCCTCCATTCATATTTAGTTTAATGCCTGTCCAGAATGGAGCAGGTCTCTCCGAACGTGTCCGGTTACATATCGGAAAATATGTACGTAACCTGACGTACGTATACTAAGTTCCTCTAACGGATGTTCAGGACGGAGGCACACTGGGCATTTTTCGAGCTGACTAATCAAAATTGGAAATTTGATCTTCGCAATCGGTGTGTGGGAAGTGAACGTTTTTTTTTTTACCTTCGCGTGTACGCGATGTCACCTATCGACATCTAGGTGCAAAACAAAACTGTAGGAAAAGACGGTTATCGTTCTCTGATCTGTCTACCGTGCCAAACAGCCTCAGGCAAATCTTTCTATGGTTTTGATTAGACTGAGTGCACGCGAATTGAGCAGGTCTTGTTAAAAGTTGAGAAATGAGTTTCGCATCGAATAAATTTATTTGATCACAAACGTGCCAAAATTCACCTATTTACATTCCAAAAATAAAATGGCACGCTCCCGGGCCAAATTACATAAATGCAGCGTTTCGCTTAATTTGTCTTTCTTCCTATAATCTACAAATGTCATTGAAAGATGTATAAATGGAAACGAAACACTCATTGAAATACACAATAACGCACTGCTTCACACCTTGGTTAACACAGGGTGGCCTCTTCGGGGAAGTTAGCCCATACCGGTTCTGTCCGCTTTCAAATGCATATCAAATACATCAGAAACGAACTAATATACTACGCTTATGGCTTATTATTTCATATCTGGATTTAGAAAAACTGACATCCATCATAAAAATTAAGTTAATATACATGGGTTAAAATGTATATTCAGCCTGTCAAGCTGAAGGAGGGAAAGGGGAAGACCCTCCCCCCCCCCATCCCACTCAAATTTCCCACCCAACTTCGATCATCCTGGACATCTGTGTGTTTCGAAGAGACAAAATCATTTCAGTATTACCTTCAATGTGATTTAAACCATAATATTGCAGAGCATAATGAGATATGCTCGAGAGTATTTTACCTTTTCAAACAGACATAATATGTCTGTGACTGCATTCTCCGAAAGTCCCGGATAACGGGTCTTTAGCTCCAAGATTGCTGTATGAAAACCTAGGACCGTCCATTGAGATCCATTGAAAAGGGGTCTATTCCTTAAGTCCGTCGTGTCCCCCAAAACTTTCATGACCGAGGGAAAACTGACATCTCCTTGCTCAACCTCCTGGACCGCAGTGAATTTCTTGTCAGCCGATACGTGCCGTCTCAGCGTGCTGTCAGCCACCTCAATACCTCCAACAGCCAAAACTCGTGCACTGGCACAGCTTATAATTACTAGGCCTAGGCCCTGGCCTAGAAAGTCTGGTACTCATAAATTCAGTGGTCTACAATATTTCATCCGTTACGGCAAATATTTTTTCTACATCGAGAATTGAGAAACCCTGCGGAAATACTAGCTGATGGGTAAAAACATTTCATAGAAGTGTAAAGTCAAAGTGCACTCGAAGGGAGTTTTTATATCAGTGTGCGAGGAGAAAGATTGGTTTTCCGATGATTACAAGATAATTATAGCATAGATAAATAGGGTCAATTATAGGTTTAAAAAATCATATCTCAACATCAAGCTGGGAATAAATGCTGTTATCTCCTTTGTGCGTCCGTGACCAGGCTGCGATTTGCTCTGTGATGTAATTCTCACAGTAAACAGATAAAGGAAAAAAATGCTGTGCCTGGTGCACGGACTTGGGTCAATTATCAACTCTCGTGTTTACAGATATATTTTTTCTAAGTTCAAATTCCATGCAACCATATTTAGCAAACATTAAACACTCCAGCGGAAATAATTATTGTAATCATAAGTGCAGAGAGCAGGGCTAGTTGGAAAACAAGACACAACATCTTAATTAACATTTGAAATTGTCACGTAGCTCAAGCTTTCAAAATCAACTTTCTGTTGGTATTTCACCCAGTTCTTTGCATGAGTCGGTGCTGCCTTGATGGGAATGATTAGATGTATAATCATCCACCAGTGAAGAAGGGGCGTGATGAAGCGGTGCATTCTACATTTTCGTTCGTTATTTTAATTTTCCTTCAGTGATGACAGAATACATTTTGCTGAAGACTTTGCTGCATGTAAGAATCCTAATTTCGATGAGAATTTTAAATTAAATTAAGCAAAAGGTTATTCATGTATGTACTAGATCTGCACTTAGATATATGAAAGTATTTCAACAGTACATTCCATTTGTATGACTTTCCGATTTGAAAAATATTCTATGCATTAGCCATATAGGAAAACACTAAAAGTGTGAAAAAAGTATGGCGGGAAAGACAACTAATAACTATAGACAGAAACAAACAGAATCATTCTTACCTGTAATCCCAAATTTCAGACAGTGGAGTTGATAATTAAGACAGGAACACAACTTGACTGAATGGTCCTCTATACCCATATTCATATTCACTCGGTTTATTCATCCAAGAAAACAGGAGTTAAGTATGTTATAAATGAAAATCTCGTGTTGCGATTCTTGCTCTCTGTATTTCATCAATTGTAAGTGAATAACTCATCACACTTACCAATAGGGAATTATATTGCGGATGAAATGTGGCAAGGAAGAAGAAGCCTTTTTCCGATAAAATGAAGATATATTATTAGAGAGTAAAATTTTGTAAAAATCTAACTCATATTTTCATTACCAAATCTCTGTATTAGTGCAATAATCTAGCCACTTTAATTAAATTTCCCAAAAAGTTATTTTGTTGTTCGAAAACAAAGTTCTATTTGTGCGACTGTATTATCGGCATTTTCCTTTTATAAAATACACAGCTATCTTCAGTTAATAAGAGAAAGCAAACTCAACAAAATACAGCATAAGGCAAGCGAATATTTAAAGCTTGCTTTAGCTTGTTATACTATGCGCAGTGCATCGTGGGAGCGAGACGTGAATCGTCCAATTACCTATATCAGTAAAATACTATAGAACGGTTGATTTCGGCTTCTATAGGTTAGGAAATCCGGTTTCAGCCATGTCAGGCCAACCAGAGGACGAAAATTCCTCTATCGGTTGGACACTTCGATAAGATGTAATATGATCTTCCTGGCTGTAGAACTAAAGAAATCGCCGTGATGTCCATGTCAGGATTAGCAGAATTTCGCCAAACAGGATTATGAGCGACCAATAACTTCCAACGTCGAGGCGCGGATGACCGAGGAGCTTATCGGGATTTCGGCTCATTCGGACCGACAAACGGCTATGGGTGACTTGTAATATCTCCAGTTTATCTGGGGGGTAATATTTTAATGGTGTTTCAAATACCAATGTAAGTAACTGAGCTACCGATTTTAAATAGGTAGATAATAAGTTACGGAAAAGCCGATATAATCCAACTGACGGGTGTAAGAGCCAACATTGGTAATGGCGAGCGATTCAGACCAAACTCTGACTCATAGTGAGATAGCTATCATATACAGGTAATACATTGGAGCGATATGCAGAAAGGTGGGGAAAAATTGACGACGTCTGGCAACTAAAAGGCCACCATGTGACTCAGCTTCCCTCGGCACCTCACATTCAGACCCAAGAATGAGGTGGATTCTCCAACGTAGTATTTCTTTTAGTAGCTTTTATTGCAGGTGTTCATGTGGAGACTATGAAGTATCCTCACGGCCCCTATACCATCTTAGTTTACCGAGATATCAGACCATCCCAACACGGTCGCCATTTCGATTCTACCCATATTTCATTGCAAACAAGATTGAGCAAACAGGTTTCTTATTCATTACAATTAATGTTTCCTCCCAATCCCTTGCTGTGATTGTATTAAAGTTACGTGTACCCATGCCAAATTCATTATTATCCAAGTTTTCACAATATAAACTTGAGTGGACAAGAGAGATGAGGAATTCCAACTAACCTCAATTTTTGTGGGACACCCTCATCAGATTTTGTTTTTCTGTCTTATTTCGGGCCAGATTATGAGTTTGTCTCCCACAAAATCATAATAATTTACTTCTGTACGACACTTGGTTCAAATGAAACATTTTGAAACACTATCCAGATATAAGCATAATATTTTATAAAAATAAAGAAAGAAAAAACAGAACAAGGCGCGATAATCAGACAAAAATAAAGAAAGGTCAATATCCAAAAGCAATGCGTGGAGCATTTCAGTATGATAAACAGCGAACTAAAGAAAATACGGGAGGGTAATCTCCCCTACCCCCATTTGAATTTAATGGTGTCATGACCGTATAACATCTATATGAATCCATGCTGAGGTAAAACGGGACTTTAATAGAAAGAGGTATCTTGTCTAGAATTAAGCGGGAGACATATTTCTTTCAAGATAATATGTCAAATATCAACAAGAATGGATTACTGCGAAAGAAACGGAGCAAGTTGGAGAAAATATTTCCCAAAACTCATGAGACAAAGGCTTCTCGAGCTTATGACGTCACTATGACGTGGCTGTATTAGCTAGAGAAATTTGGACTGTTTTATTTGAAAGGTCATTATTCGGAGGTAAATTTGTGTAAGTTTCAGATCGCGAAGCGCAGGGGTACTAATAATATTAGGGCTGAATTACCCCTACCCCCATTTCGATTTTTAAATTTTTCAAAACCAGTCAGCATCAAACAATTGCATGTAGCAAACTTAGGCACCACCGTAGATACCTACATCTGGTATTTAATTGACCGGGAGATGTTGATGTTGATTTTGTCAAACAAAATCTACGTGGGGGGTGCTACGGAATGACACGTTCTCGCGAGTGGCGCCCGGACTATATTACTCTTGTCGAACAACGGCTATGTAATACATGTAATATTGTTGAAGATGAAATGCATTTTGTAATGTCCTGCAAAAAATTTGCAGATAGTCGATATGTACTACTTCAGTATGTGCTAAGAGAATATCCGGCTTTCATGAAATTAACAACTGCTGATAAATATATTTTCATAATGTCGTGCCGTGATAGTCCAACAGTAATTAATACAGTGTGTTCAACACTCCTAAAATGGTACAGAAATGATGGCTAGTGACTGTTCTCTACCGAAGCTATATATTCACGTTCACATGTATATAGATAACATATGCTTCTGTTTTGCATTTCAGTATTTTGCTGTTCTACTAATTTTATTTACTCTTGCACTCTGCCACAATAAAATCTTAATTTTGAATCCAGCCCTTTCCATCCCCAGAGGTTCCGGGTCTTAGGCGGCCCCTTGACCCGCAACTGAAGTGCTGGGATACCGGTAGTAGTCCCGCCAATAGGAAAATCTTCAAGAGTGAAAACCAATGCCAATGAAATTGTGCTATAAAATAAGAGTATGTTGTAACAAACTTTCCAAACTGAATCGCATCGTCTGGAAGCTGTTAAAAGAGAGTGTGTGAAACTCATGTGTAATCGAATTTTTCGGCAGGTTGGGGGGGGGGGTTATAGTAAGCATGGGGATGAGCTGCACGTCCTATCGTGTGGACCACAGTACAGCACATCGATGTCTTTGATCAGTAATTAACAGTGCTCTCAGATTGATTAAACTGTACACAAGTTTATTACGGCGATTAATCGTACTTGGCTGTGCGATTCTCGTCTCCCAAGAGACAGTCTTGAATGTCAAGCTGATCAGAAATGACACAAAAGTTGTCATTTCGTTATGGCAATATTACCGAGGACATCTCTCCTAGGTGGATACATAGGCTGACCTAAACCGGATATAGAGAATATTGGCTTGACTGACTAAGGAATTTGACGAGAAAAAAACTAACACGTGATACAGGTATATGCCACTTCAAATATGAAGAACTCCACTGTTCGTCATCTCCAAAATCGTCTTTTAGTCGAAACTGTAACTGTTTTGTTCCACGTATATATACCTTTTTATTATATGACTGTGTATTTTACTCTTTCTCCATTGGACCAATCGCCGTCACGTGGCTGTCGCTAATTGTCCATATTGACTACAAAGCTGGTCCATAAATGTGATATTGACTCGGCGTGACGTGTGCGTCTTCTCAGCCAATGGAATTAGCCGTTGGATTGGCCGTCGGTTTACACTGTGGCCGAAGCAGGCTAGAGATCGTGGAGAGCAAAGCAAATTACCTACTATATGTTATATTTTAATTGCTTTCTCCAACTTAACGAGAAGGTTACGAGACGTCTGGGTCACATAATAAAACAATTACAGTCTTTTGATATCGGTCAATATGTGTTTTTGTGGACCTGAAAAAACAATATTCACCTCGGCCTTCGGCCTCGGTGAATATTATTTTTTCAGGTCCACAAAAAACACATATTGACCTCATCAAAAGACTGTAATTGTATAATATACAATATGGTGTGAAGTTTTTTGCACGACAAACGATGACCCTGCTGCGGGGCAGTTTTGCATTTCATGAGACAGCAAATAGATTGAAAACGGCCCCAGTATGATAAGCTTTCAGTTCAGTTGAGGGTGAGCAAAAGGCAAAATGTATCCGAGAGTCAGACCAGTTTGCAACGAGATCGAGGCCGTACACTCTAAAAAAGTCGAGTGGTATTTGTTCTAAATCTGTGTGGATCTGATAGATATATAGATACATTAGATAATGTCGGTTCACAGAACAAGACAGTATTATCCCACGCTGGATATTATCACCAACACATGCAAAATTCAGTGATTAACACTTGCAAAAAATATGTGGAATATATAGAGAAATAAGCATATCGCATAAATTATTTTGTGTGTGTGTACTTATAACAATGTGGTAAATAAAACTTCTTGCTATCTATAACCAGTGATTCCATTTAGAACCAAATTGGTTATGGATAGAACCATATTGTTCGATATAGAACCAATCCGTCTCACGTACAAAGTTTTTTGCCAAGGTTATATATGGAACCTACTGGTTTTACATAGACACATCTAGTTACAAAAATGTATATTGAATAAAAAGTTCCATATTAATAACTGATATCCACCACTCATCTCATTATGAGTGAGTATGTCAAGAGCTGTTCAGTCATATCACGACGACCCAGTAACATTATCCGGACACGGATCCAACTAGGCCAGAAAGCCACCACAGTGCGGTCATCTCAGCATGGACAAATGTAAGAAATTGCAAGCAAGGACTCTGAGTTAATTATCTCAAAGTCCGGTACAATATGATTTTTGGGTCAGTGCTAATGATGTTGGGATCCGAAATAATTCTGCGTTTTCTCTCGTCGTCCGAAGTAATTCTGCATTCTCATTGGATAATTATTGGATCCCCATTGTCGAACCCTATCGGAGTTCGACATAATTAATGTATGTTTTAAGATTAATCATTCGACCAGAATGTCATTCTACTGTAATATAAAATCTGTGTCGCATACAAAGAACCTTCAAACCGAAAAGACAGTGTTTTGTTTTGTATCAAAGATTCCTGGGGAAAAGTGGTTCATTCACGGGCTTTATTTTCTAATTTACCGGTTATTTTGCTGCCCCCTGTGTAATGATGGAAAGGTAGGGGATGAATACCATTTTATAGATGAATGTAAAAGTTTAACTCATTTAAAGGCAGAACTGATCCCAGAATATTATAATAGATCCAATAATACATATATACCATTTTAAAGCACTATTTAAAGCAAACCGCAAAACAACATATAAGCTATGTACCTTTATTAAGAGGGGCCTAGAAGTCCTCAAAATTGAATGAACAGAGTGTCAGGTTAGCCGCCATGGCATTGTTAATTAACATTGCATATATGCTCCATACTTTGTACGAAGTCAGAGCAATACACATATTTGAATGTTGGTATTATATTGTACTGACGACAGTATTCTGGGAGAGCCCCATTTTAGGACAGTTCAATCATAGTATGACATGGCCACAGTGTTATGCTTTCAATTATCAGAACCCTAGCAGGCGTAACATTCCTATTTCAACAATATTCCAGCAGCATTCCAATTCATTTTCTGACATTCGACATCACTTTACCTACAATTTCAAGTTAGGTAACTCTTGATTTGCCAAAAGGAGATAGATTTGTTGAAAGAGTTGTGAACAAATGGGAGGAGAACCAAGGTTCAGATCGACGTGAGTGACGACCAGAAACAAACGACTTATTGTTTTGCCTCACATCGGTCAATTTGGACCATGCCGAAGATAGTCTCTTAAAATACAGATCAAAATAGTCACCCTCGCGAGCCATTGTATCGATCGCTCTGTTAAAATAGGATTTACCGGGACGTCTGACATGTCTGAACATTCTCCAAAACAAGTTTCCAAAACAAACCTCTCCCACCCACACATATTACCCGTCCCTCTCCAACCCGCCCAGACATTTGGATCTTTGACTTTTGATATATGTTGAAAACATTATCTCAATAGAAATGGATTCTCTTCTGATTTACTGACATTTACCCGAACTTTTGTTGTTAGCAGTTTATGGAATATGATTTCGAGGTATAAGCGGAGTTCCCATCCCCCGCTGCTATAATCAATAGCTGCCATCGCTTTCCACTGCGGGTGCGGGTTTCCACTGCCTCCAAAGGTTAGAGCGGCCAATTTATCGCAATTGTGAAAACCTATTCTTTTAATTTTAACATTTCCGTCCTACCCTCTGCGATCTAAAATTGATTTCCCTGAGTGATAAATCACTCGAAACAGATATGGCGCTGTACATGGGACCAATTACCAGAATATCTTCTGTTGAGATTCAAACAAATAACACAACTATCACAAATGACTAATCGTACACTTTTGACATTTTACTGAAACTAGACAGCAACATTTTCTAGCGTCCGCGCTCTAAGGGTGATTTCCCAAAGCAATACATCTATATGTAACGGATATCGTGCAGTACATTAAACCAACTAACAATATCTATGTTTGAGATTCAAACAAATTGGCGCTCAGCAGTGATTCCCAGAGTGACAACACTCATTGAAACTAATATCACATAATGACACCAACGGATTCACGTCTCTCTTGGGTTTTCAACAAATACGTTGAACTGATAATTACTTGTTAATGTGATTTCCCAAATGCTCTCGTTCACACGATACGTCCGTGAGCATAAATATACACTGATTCTACGTTGGGGGATGGCAGTAAATGCTAACATACAAACAGTATGGAGTATACAATGGTCAACCGAAGCGTCATCTAGTGGAGTGTTTCTGGTATCGGTAATGGTCCATACGGCAGCCGGTGTAATAGGAAAGGTTACCCTTGAGGAATTGTAGTCTGTGACTCTTTTGTCTAACACACATGCACTGGGATTAACGCAGTGTCTGTATGGCAAAGCTCTGGAGGTCGGTCAAAATCTTGAATCACTAAACGAATTCGTCCCTCTGCAGGTACGCATGTTTGTTGAAAAGAATGTGAACGCAGAGATATCTCAAACTTGAACGGGGAACCGTACATATTATTCTGTCGGTGTCGTCTCATTTCGCCAACTTTTATTGCTCTCTTACCAGCGGCATGTCAGTTGATTGACAAAAATGCCGAGTTGGAGAGTTCAGACTCTAATAGATGTGACAGTTGCCGAAATGAGCCTAAACCATTCTGTCATTCTGAGAAAAGTTGGTCTCGTAACATCTCGTTTCATAATAAACATGCGAAAATTATTGTGCCAGTTCTTTGCGTTTTACAAGAAGGATTTCCCATTGAAGCAAAAATATGACTGCGTTAACTGAAATCAGTCCAGTAATTGCATGACCGACATATATTCTACATCACACCAAAGTATCCCTTTTATAACAAAGTATGAGCAAAATCGGTGCCGCATTTTCAGGAACGACCAAGTACGAAGGAAGTATTTGTTTTATCAGTTTGAACACGCTATTTTGGGCCGCAAGAAGGAAGGTGTTCGGTTTGGCCGTAATTTCCTCCTTTGTGTGTCGCGTTTATAAACCGAAAATATAATTTCCTCGTGTTTACTTCGAAAGTTATTAGCTTGAGAGAGAAAATACTGAATTTTTGTATTTTAGATTTTCGCCGACAAGAGATTTGTCAAAACAATATTACGAGTATTAGAAAATAGGCATTTGTTTTTGTTTTTTGCAATTTTGGTGCTATTCTTGGAGGGAATTCCCTTCAAATGTAAATTATGACACCTTTTACCAAAACGAGTCTTAGATACCCAGATTATGTGGGTTTGGTCCTAAATGATACTGAAAAATCGTTTTTGTTAAAGGTGTCATATTTTCATAATATAGATATATATCAAAACGCTTGCAATGCTCTGTAAGGGTGTATTTCATCGCTATTCGTCACACGATTCTCCCACTGGAAATTGTAAAAATTGTTCGGCCGAATGGTTTGTGTGTCAAACTATAGATTAAATGAACGACAGCTTTTGGTTTCGAAACTCCAAATCATCAAAATTGGTTTTCATTTTTCTCTGTTTTCATCATCATGATTTTGTATATTGAATTGCAATAGTGACAAAAAATAAAAAAAAAAAAAAAAAAAAAAAAGACAGCGAGCGAACAGCTAACGTAAACAATTGCTCATCGTTTGTTATTATAATTCGTGTATGTTATCATAATTCATGACTAGAGTTGCACTCACAATTGATTAATATTGGGGCGATTCATCAGAGCAAAACATTAATTGTTACACACATATTCACCTCCTACATAAGAGTGTTTCGTCCGAGGGCAGCGAAAAGATAAAAGTTGTATCTATGAACTGAATAGTTGTGATGTAAAACTTGTCTTGTATGAAGGCCTGTTAGGCCAAAAGTAGTATAAGAAGGACGGATTCAGTCTTTTTTCCGGGGTACCCGAAAAAGAGCACCGATCGGGAACAAGGAAAAAGAGGGAGAATTTACATTTATGACATGCAGGAGTGTGAACATGATAGGACATGTACTGAAGTGCGACGTCATGTATGACGTCACTTCCGGTCTGCGTGAATCGAGCGTGTGTATTCCTCCGCGGTGATGCGGTCTGGCGGTGGCTTCCGCGGAGAAAAAGTAGTCCCTAGACTTGAAATACGCTGCATGGTCCAATGGGATCGAGTGAGGTATCAAAGTGAAGCATTCGTGAAGGGGCATCTGATGGGCTGGGTGCGGGGTTGAAATATCGGCATTCTGCGCATGCGCGGTGGCCAAAGTGTATGAAAATAGACGTTTTGGAGCTAGGGGAGCCACTATTGGTCCAATGGGGTCATATGATGTATCAATGCGAAGCATTCGTGAAGGGGCATCTGACTGGACTAGCGGCTCGAGCGTTGTCACCATTCTGCGCATGCGCAGACAGGGAATTGTGGGAAAAGGGTATGGAAATAGACGTTTTGGGATCTAGGGAAGCCCCTAATGGGCCGATGGGGTCGTATGAGGTATCAATGTGAAGCCTATGTGAGGGGGCATCTGAATAGACTAGTGGCTCGAGCGTCGTCACCATTCTGCGCATGCGCGGTGGGAAAAGGGTATGGAAATAGACGTTTTGGGATCTAGGGGATCCCCTAATGGGCCGATGGAGTTGTATGAGGTATCAGTGTGAAGCCTATGTGAGGGCGCATCCGCCTGGACTAGTGTCTCGACCGTTGGGTGCATGTAAAAATTTTCCTGAAAAAATACGGAACACTGACTTTATCCTAAATTACGGAAAATGCCTATATGGGGTATGTGGGGTATAGGACCATCCTGGGAAACCTACTTCTCGACATTTGCGGTATAGGTTGTGGGGTCTCGTTTTCTTAGTCTCGTCAAGAAAAAAATTCAGGGAGGCCCATATAGTCCCATACTAGGGGTATAGGACCAATGTTTGTCCCACTGGGAAACCTACTTGTAGACATTTGCGGTATGGTTGTTTGCATTTGTTTTCTTAGTCTCGTCATTTAGAGCATGATAGGCCTATAGGCTGGCTATATGGGGAGTATAGGTCCAACCTGGGAAATTCACACAGTCACGTTCATTGTGATATGGGCTGTTTGGATTTGTTTTTCACGTCTCGTCATTTAGAACACTATGGGAAGGCTCCCGGAGCGAAACGGTGAAATTTTTGAAAAAAGTCACCGAAGCATGGGTTGGCCCATAGGCCTATACTGCATCGCTATGGGTGTATAGGCCCCTACGGTGTGGACGTTTTGGAGTCTAGGTGAGTCCCTAATGATCCGATGGTGTCGTATGAGGTCTTATTTTGAAGCTGTCGTGGAGGAGCGTCCGACTGGGCTAATAGTTCGTCCGTGGTAAATAGTCTGCGCATGCGCAGTCTGGCCCGTATTATAGAAAGCAAGCATTTTGGAGGGTATGTGGGTGTGAGTGTTTGGGGTAGAGATGCAACGCCATGGGTCTGAATGGGTCGTGGAAGGTGTCAAAGTGAAGCTTGTGTGGGGTAGAGTCAGAATGGTTGTATCCATCCTTTGATCTGGACCTGGGCCCGAGATGGTAGCACATTCGTGAATATCCGGGCACTTTTACATCCTGGACTTTTACATCCGGGTACATCCGGGTTCTTGTACATCCCTGACTCTAGAACATCCGGGTACTCCTATGTTGGTCTATAAGAGCCGAAAGTTTTACGGCATTCATCATTTCCAGATCCACAGCCGATTTGTTCTCTTGCACAACTTGCTCGAAGCGCTTTCATCGCCTGGCCAGTTTGCGTTGTCACACACATGCAAGCCACGAAGTACCCATGCATACATGTGCGGATTGTGATATAGACTTTAAGCATCCCAGTCAATTGAGTCGTCACCGAAATGTCATACACGGATCACGCTCGCCACTCTCGAGACCGGATATTTCAGTTTCCATCGGAATACATCTGAGAATAGAAGAACCCATGGAGGTCGATTCGCCGCGGATTGAAGAGCCGATGGAGATTGATCTCAGTGTTGAATGAGCGAAGAAAGAGCTTCGAGCTTCAGCATCATGGATTGCGCGAAGACGTTTAGGTTATACTGAACGATAACGGCGTTAAAGCGTTAAGAAAGTGTGTTAAGGCGTCAGCGCCCGCCGCTGGATTTCGATGGATTGGTGGCAATTCCATGAAAATCAGAGCTTCTGAGCTAGTTCACCAGGGCGTTGAAGCGTTAAGCTGGGCGTTGACGGGCGTTGACACGGGCATTAAGCCGTAACGACGGGCGTTAACGGGCATTGAGACGGGCGTTAAGGCGTTACGACGTTATTGCATTTCCAATGAATTAGTGACAATTCCATGTAAATCAGAGCTTCTGAGCTAGTTCACCAGGGCGTTGAAGCGTTAAGGTAAGCGTTGACGGGCGTTATCAAACAACTATTTTAGGACACGCTGCCCGAAGAATATCCAGGCCTGTCCGACGATGATTAGAATAAACGGTTCAGAGCGAACATGGCCGAAGATGGAACTTTCTGAAATGGCGACAGACAAGAGCAACCGAAAATACATCTAACGGACAAGAAGGAATATAACAGATGCAAATGGCGGCCTCTGATTGGACAAGAGTTTTCTTGAGTTGTAAACATACCCAACGCGGCTCCCCCAGCGTGGGTATGACGTAACATTGGGGAAAATAAACTATATGAAAAATCTTCTCGTTGTTGTTGTTCTCTCATGTGTCATCCTTGTTGTTGTTGTTGTTGTTGTTGTTGTTCTCTCTCCGGTCTATATCATGGCTTCAATGCGTTATATTAGAGCGTTAAGGCGTAACGACGGGCGTTGACGGGTGTCACTGCATTTCGATGGATTGGTGTCAATTCCATGGAATGTCTAGAAAATCAGAACTTCTGAGCTATTTCACCAGGGCGTTCAAGGGTTAAGCTTGGCGCTGGCGGGCGTTGCTACAATATGACACCTCATACGACGCATTCGGACCAAGGATGGTCCCTCTTTACACCAAATACCTTCCTTCACTGCCCCAAAATGTCCCCGCTGGCTACTACTCGTATTGCTGATGACATCACCAATGACGTCAGAGATGACGTGAACATCCCTCAAATCGGGATCTACACCCACACAAGATCACAATATGACACCTCATACGACGCATTCGGACCAAGGATGGTCCCTCTTTACACCAAATACCTTCCTTCACTGCCCCAAAATGTCCACTTTACTTATTACAACCAACTGCGCAAGCGCAGCTCACCATAGCGGCGCATCTCTACCCCAAACATACACCCGCATACCCCCCCAAAATGCCTGCTTTCTATACTACGGGCATACTGCGCATGCGCAGACTATTGAACACGGACGAACTATTAGTCCAGTCGGACGCTCCTCCACGACAGCTTCAAAAGAAGACCTCATACGACCCCATCGGATCATTAGGGACTCACCTAGACCCCAAAACGACCACCCCGTATGGACCTATACACCCATAGCAATGCAATATAGGCCTATGGGCCTACCCAGGCCTCGGTGACTTTTTCCAAAAATTTCACCGTTTCGCTCCGGGACCCTTCTCATCGTCTTCTAAATGACGAGACGTGAAAAACAAATCCAAACAGCCCATATCACAATGAATGTGTGTGAATTTCCCAGGTTGGACCTATACTCCCCATATAGCCAGCATATAGGCCTATATACAGACGTCGGTGACTTTTTCCAAAACAATTCATGCTATATGGATTCATATGAGGCTATAGGCAAACCTCGAACTTTTTTCAAAAATTTCACCGTTTTGTGCCGGGACACTTCCTATTATGTTTGTCTTGACGAGACTAAGAAAACAAATCCAAACAACCATACCGCAAATGTTTAGAAGTAGGTTTCCCAGTGGGACAAACATTGGTCCTATACCCCTAGTATTGGACTATATGGGTCTCCCTGAACTTTTTCCAAAAATTTCATCGATTCGCTCCGCGACACTTCCTATTATGTTTGTCTTGACGAGACTAAGAAAACGAGACCCCACAACCTATACCGCAAATGTAGAGAAGTAGGTTTCCCAGGATGGTGCTATACCCCTCCCCCCACCCCATATAGGCATTTTCCGTAATTTAGGATAAAGTCAGTGTTCCGTATTTTTTTTCAGGAAAAATTTTACATGCACCCAACGACCGAGACATTAGTCCAGGCGGATGCTCCCTCGCATAGGCTTCACATTGATACCTCATACAACTCCATCGGATCATTATGGGCTTCCCTAGATGCCGATATTTCAACCACACACCCAGCCCATCAGATGCCCCTTCACGAATGCTTCACTTTGATACCACACTCGATCCAATCGGACCATGCAGCGTATTTCAAGTCTAGGGACTACTTTTTCTCCGCGAAAGCCTTCTTCCGCGACCGCATCAGCGCCAGATCGCATCACCGCGGAGGAATACACACGCCCGATTCACGCACACCTGAAGTGACGTCAAATATGATGTCACACTTCAGTACATGTCCTATCATGTTCACACTCCTGCATGTCATAAAAGTAAATTCTCCCTCTTTTTCCTGGTTCCCGATCGGCGCTCTTTTCCGGGTACCCCGAAAAAAGACCGAATCCGTCCTTTTTATACTACTGCCAAAACGGAAAATTTAGAGTTATTCTTCAATGTCTCGTCAGTACAAATGGGCCATATTCATTTCCCATTTTGCCGCAAATGTAGTTGATCACAGTTTTCCAACTTGAACATATTCTGCCTTTATTCAGGAAATGACGCCCAACAATTGGTGAGGTTTCATTTCCCAAAAGATCATGTTTGCGGCAATATGTTTTTTTTGCAGTTCCTTCCTCGCTGAATTTTTGGCAGGAAGTTGGCAGTTCTCGAGGTTTATATATTAATATAACTGATTTTTGTTGGTAAAGGTCGTCCATGAAAATATATTACTACGAATTGGCTCTCATTTGCAAATTGTCCGGTAATGAGTGAGTGAGTGAGTCAGTCAATCCGAATCCTTAATAATGTTAAGTTTTCCGTCCTCTAACTGCTCAGATAATGTATGGTGAAACGGAATTGCATATTGTTTGATGTCCTAAAACATAAAGGCAATCCCGTTTTACCATCCATTATCTTAGCAGTAAGAAGACGGAAAACTAACATTTATTTCTGTTCCAAAGCATCATTTGAAAAAGGTTATTTAAAGAACAAATGTGGCCATCGTACTCATTTGAAAGTCAAATATACACATGACAACAAACTGTGATAGACCCGCCCGGACCATCTGATCTGGTGTTCTACTCGGGCCGGTCTATTCTCTCGGTCGACGGGTGTGCGTGGGGGAGAGTTGGGGGATAATAAAGCTCATGGAAAGATATTCCTGTATTCATTTTAAAATGATTTACTCTCGTTTTAAAAATGACAGACTTCGAGTGGACGCGATCTTATGTGTGATGAACTTGAGTGACTGCCCTCGAGCAGAGTGTGAGTTTACAGTCGTCATAAGAGCACTATCGATTGATTCTGATGGATTCTGAGAAGACTGGAAGATTTTTTCTATTGCACGAGAGGAGACATACACTCCCTGAAATTTTCTGTTGAGTTGCCAAGCAATCTAGAGTCCCATACGTGTATTTCAACAAATTGGGACCTGAGAGATTTTCAAAAATTTGGGCTAAGTCCAAATTTCCGAAAATGCCCCTCATCATCATAATGACCCAATTTGATGACACAATGATACCATGAGACATGAAATGACAAAAATGCATTATTTTTTTTTTTGAAAAATGTTTTCAATACTTTTGTGAAGTATGACAAGCGACTTTCAGAAAATATATACTATATCAGGCCAGGAAAAGGATAAATAAAATGCCTCAACTAAGTTTTGGAGATCCTACGAGCAAAATTATCCATTTCGCCTGAAGCACGTGGCCGTACTTTCATATTCGACTGTGCACGTGAACACAAAATACCGCTGAAATTTCGCCATTTTGCCTCCGACGTCACAAGAAAATGAAGATAATTCAATAGAAAATAAACTACAGCAGATATTAAATTCAAATTTTCCACATATACACAGTTAGATACGTACTTTTAAGTCCATCTGTTGGCAAAGAAATCGAATTCAGTGCTTTGAAATCACACAACTCGGACCAAGTGACAGCGAGCTTCTTTCCCAAACAAGGTGACCCATCACATGTTAATAATATTCATACGCTCAAATAGGCAAGTCGAAGATATCGTCCATAACATGTATAAACATAAAAAAGGCATCATAATTCAGTAAAATATGGTGATATTTAGAATACAAAATATTCAATTCGACAGTTTCATTGCAGAAAATCATTTTTGGAAACCTCCCTGGAGATGTACTTTTACCAGCCGTCTTACTCTAATATCATGTCGCCGTCTTCTCGAGAAATCGCACGAGATTTGATAATTTGTTCAAACTCAGGAAAAACAGATCATCCGTCTAATTACATCAAATTTAGACAACAAACATGGTAGTATAGTGAATTTTGGTGAGTAGCCCTCACACCTGAATGGTTGTGCATTCCGATCGTATGTTCTGAAAGCGTTTGGCGATGAGAATGGGTGAACATAAACTTGCTTACCTCAATGTCATTAACCCTCACGAACACGTGCCAACAACAACAACACAAAACAACAGCAACATGTTGAATGACTGTCTCATTCAGATGGACTTTGATTGACAGGTGTTCGGTTTTGTGTGAAGGGTTAATGCATCGAGGCCTGAAAAAGGTCCACCTGAGCAGGAAGAGATGTGAATCGCCATGTTTCTGAACAATTCAGTTGACCACGTGTAGCATTCTATTTCCCAAAATTTTCAAGTAGGTCATTCTTGTTTGACATCAACGAAGAGATGATTCAACTTTATTCGTGAGTTAAACAGTCACTACATTTCTTCAATTTTCGAATTTTACTTCAAGAAATCCACTACATTTTTGGTCAATTTTCCTCAACAAAGTCATTTGTTCGAGTTAGTTCAAAGAAATAATCATATTTTCTTTTGTTTATTTGTGTGTTCTATCTTTCTGAGATGAAATAATGTGACCTTGATAATTTAGTGCCTTTTTAAAAATTTCAACCTGACCAAAAAAATGTCAAAATCTCTCATGTCCGGATTCCCCTTAAAAGAGGTGTATCACCTTCTGTGAACAGCGGTCCGAGTGAAAGCTATCTTGAGTGACAGCTCGCGTTTGTAAGCCTTTCGAGTTGCAAATCTTAGTGAAAAACAGATAATGGAGTAAATAATCTATTGAAAGTCAAAAGTCTCGAGTAATTCTCACTTATAGCCATTTACTATGAAGCAGACCGTAAGATAACCTATCCACCCCGTCCAAATCGTATTTGGAATAGGTCCATTTTGAGTCACGTAAGAAAGGGTACTATATCGTCCAATATGGAACAGAAATCTTCCTATGCTTTCAATGATGACAATAAGCCAATGACATTGTCATATATTTCACTGATGTTTAGTCTTGAATGTTATTACATTTCATGTTCTGTAACGTATAACAATTTAATCGATTGATAGTTTCTAATTAGCCCATAACCATCGTAACGCCTACACTGCTATCCAGCAAATATCTGTTATCATCCCATCATGTATTCAATGGCACATCTCTGTTGCTTCCATCGTTTCACCCGTAAATGTTCTCGATCCACTCTGCTCGCCAGGCCAACTCTCAGTGTAGACGCAAGGCACTCGCAAATCGATAATTTGCTAATCTCATATTCTACATAAATGAAAAAAAAAGAAATACACCACTTTCGGTATGTGGTATACACCGGAGTGAGTGAGTGAGTGAATAGAGTTTAACGTCGCTTTCAACATTTTTTCAACTATATCACGACGGGAAAAGGAAGGGGGGAGGGGTTGGTTACCCACTTGTAGCAGAGCAGCTCTAATTCTGTCATTTTATAGTGCTGTCCCACGGAAATATCATATCGGAAATAACACCCCACTCAGTTACATCAAACTGACACCGAGCGAACCAGTCCTTGTTCTATCTTCTTAATGCTGAGCGTAAGCAAGGAAGCAACATGTTCCATTTTTCAAGTCTTTGGTATGACCCGGCCTGAGATCGAACCCAGTACCTACCGCTTACGAAGCCGACGCTCTACCATTTAGAAATATAATACAGTATCACCATATACCCGGTGCATATATCGGTGGTGATTATTTCATTATTTCCCTGGAATATGGGATTAATACAATCTCAGTTTGCGAGTGCCATCCGTTCAGACGTACCAGTGCATATCATGCCTAGCTTGTTCAGACTTCCTAGTGTACAGTGTCAATCATTACGCTAACGGATCGATGCACCTTTGTTTACAACTATGTTAGCACATTATCCACCGTTTAGGTTATTCTATCTGATATCTTACACTCTCGTGAAGACTAAGACTATTCTGTGAAGTCATGTGACGCAGTCAGTATGTCGGCACCTCTTCCCACTACCCTTATATGTGTTGTAATTTATATCATATCCATGATTTGTTCATCTAGCATAATGAACCTTTAAATAAACTCTATGATTGTTTCTATGATTGGTTAATGGTTTAACGATGACTGTAGAGCTGCAAGGAAATGTAGGAAGAAAGCTGATTCTGAAAATTGAATTAGCCGACATCCTAATTCTGAAAATTGAATTAGCCGACATCCTAATTCTGAAAATTGGATTAGCCGACATCCTAATTCTGAAAATTGAATTAGCCGACATCCTAATTCTGAAAATTGCAAGATCTCAGAATTACTAGAATTAAAGCTCGTAGAACTATGAAATAGAACAAACTTGACTCTTGGAATAGTTTTGTTTCTAAAATCGATACTCATACTCCTATAACCAAAGTTTGGAACATGATTCACACAATTAAAGGTAAAAGGTCCAGTGTTCATCATCTCAATGATAGAAATCAAGTGATAACTGACAGAGCGGAAATTGCAAACAAGTTAGGCGAACCAATTGCTAAAAACTCTTCGTCAGAAAATGATGTACCTATATTTAAAAATTTCGAAAAAGGGAAGAGAAGAACGACATAGAATTTTCCTTCAATAACCGTGAAGCCTATAATGTTTTATTTTCAATGAACGGATTTCATGCTTCTCTCTCGCGAAAGCAAACGATTCTGCTGCAGGCCTTGATAATATTCATTATCGACTTTTAAAACATCTGCCGAACTCTTCCCCTAGGAACACTATTGCTCATATTTAACAAACTTTGGGTGACAGAAGATTTTCCCCCATCATGGCATAATGCCATTGTTATGCCGTCCAAAAACCTGGCCGTAACCATACAGACTTCGGTAATTATCATCCAATTTCACTGAATAGCTTTGTTTGTAACACAATGGAACGCATAAATGACCGCCCTGTTTGGTGCCTTGAAACTGAAAAGAAACTTACTGATATTCAAGCTGGTTTCCGTAAAATAGAAGTACCATTGATCATTTAGTTAGGTTAGATTCCTATGTCAAGAATATATCACATCGATATAATCGCTCAAATCTTGCATATAACTGTGATTTCAAACCCTTAATACGTAAAATTGTATTTAAAGAACCCCTCCATTATTCCATTCGTTGGAACACGTATGAAACCACACATTGTAGCAGCTGCTATTAAGCTTAGTCACATTTTGCCTTACAAGCTCTTACCAGTTTCACCAAGGCAGTTAGCCAGACCAGAAATAGATAATACAATGACGAAATATAAAAAGGACAGAAACACAAGAATTTGGTCTACTGAGAGAAAAATTCAGATCGCATCAAGCTATTTTAACAGATGGTTGTAAAGATGGCGAGTGAGTAGCTTGTGCTACTATCTTTAGTTCCGAAACTAAAACCTGTCGACTTATTAGGTAATAATAGTTCGATTTTCACTGCTGAAGCCAAAACTCTATTGTTAGCTTTCGAAGGTATTGGGTCTACTGTAGACGGATTCACTGTCATGCCTTTAATCGATTGAGAGTGAAACCCCACCATTTTCAACATTCGACAATTATATGATCGTAGATTTCATCAACAGATTGAGGTTGTGTATTGTTGGTTGCCTTGCCACGTTTGCATCAAAGGAAATACTGAAGCTAATGAGATGGCTAAGGCAGCCCTAGATAATGAGGTTGATCCTGTTGGATTCACATATTGCGAGTTCAGACCCTCTATCTGTGCTTATGTGAGAAATCTGTTTCAATGTTTATAGGATGCTGTGGATAATAAACTTCCTGAGTTTGAAAAAAACTGTAGTATATATTCATCTGAGTAACCCGAAACGTTTCGATCAAGCCATGATCAGGCGATGTAGAATCAGCTATACCCGATTAATTCATGGACATTTACTAAAAAAGGGATCAGCCCAAAGGTGTATCCCATGCCACTCAGTGCCTTGATTTTTTTCTAAGTATACAATATAATGTTGTACTTCATGCCAATTGAACAATTTCTTGTTGTGAAAGTATTTTGTTGTTGGTACTTCTTATACCACCTGGCCTGGGGCCATTTACCCATCTGGAGATGCAAGGTCTTTTGCTGAGAGCGACGTTAAACCTTAATTCTGTCTCTATGATTGGTTAGACGTTAAACCTTAATTCTGTCTCTCCCCATATGATTGGTTAGACGTTAGACCTTAATTCTCTCTCTCTATTGCGAGATTGCGAGAGACGTTGCGAGACAATGAGAGAGCAAAACGAGAGAGCGAAGCGAAACAGTGAGAGACTGAGACTAGTTTAACTTGACAACATTTCTCTCTCGCTTCGCTCCTTACCTCGCAGTCTCGTAACCTAGATACATCGTCTCTTCATTTCGCAATCTCGCTCCTTCTCCTCGCATCTTCACTCTCTCCTAACCTTCTTCACTCTCTTCGTAACCTCACAAATCTCGCTACATCACAATCTCGCGACCACGCAGTCGCGCTATATAGCAATCCCGCTACCTCCCAATCTCGCAGTGCCTTTGCCTTGCAATCTCGCTACCTCGCAGTGTTCCAGTGTCGCTACCTTTCAATCTCGTTACCCCGCAATCTCGCTCTCTCGCAACGTCGCTGTCTCGCAACCCGGCAAATGTAGCTACCCTGCAGCCTTGCTACCTCGCCATCTCGTTACTTCGCTTTCTCGCAACCTCGCTGCCACGCAATCTCGTTCTCTCGAAACGTTTCTCTCTCCCAACCTCGCATACTCACAGTCTTGCTGCCGAATGGACACAATTTCCATCGATTGTACCATATAAATGGTCTCAAGTATCAAACATAGTCGTGAAAGGTTTTTAGTATTCTGGTTGTATTATACTGGTTAATGTAAATCAAAGCAGAACGCGATAGACGGCGTCAGGAAGTCAACGTCCAAGCATCACCAACAACTCTAAATTAGAATCGGAAAGACTATCCCTTCAACTCAAGATAATACTATATATATCCTGCATTACTATGATGTAGCGCATTGGTGCATTACTTCTATCATGTCTCATACATGTATGATATGTTCTAAGACACTCTCCCGATTAGAAAGTACTTCTATCATGTCTCATACATGTATGATATGTTCTAAGACACTCTCCCGATTAGAAAGTACTTCTATCATGTCTCATACATGTATGATATGTTCTAAGACACTCTCCCGATTAGAAAGTACTTCTATCATGTCTCATACATGTATGATATGTTCTAAGACACTCTCCCGATTAGAAAGTACTGCTATCATGTCTCATACATGTATGGTATGTTCTAAGACACTCTCCTGATTAGAAAGTACTTCTATCATGTCTCATACATGTATGATATGTTCTAAGACACTCTCCCGATTAGAAAGTACTTCTATCATGTCTCATACATGTATGATATGTTCTAAGACACTCTCCTGATTAGAAAGTACTTCTATCATGTCTCATACATGTATGATATGTTCTAAGGCACTCTCCTGATTAGAAAGTACTTCTATCATGTCTCATACATGTATGATATGTTATAAGACAATCTCCTGATTAGAAAGTACTTCTATCATCTCTCATATATGTATGATATGTTCTAAGACACTCTCCCGATTAGAAAGTACTTCTATCATGTCTCATACATGTATGATATGTTCTAAGACACTCTCCGGATTAAAAAGTACTTCTATCATGTCTCATACATGTATGATATGTTCTAAGACAATTTCCTGATTAGAAAGTACTTCTATCATGTCTCATACACGTATGATATGTTCTAAGACACTCTCCCGATTAGAAAGTACTTCTCAGACGATGAGAGTGATTGTGAAGAAAGCATTCATCCGAGAGAGAGAGTTCAACCTACCGATCCGCGAAAACGTTTTAAATGTAATGACGACGATGAATCGGGTGAACTGGGTACACTCAACATACTCGCGTGTATACCTACCTTACACGCAGGTATTGGCGTCATCTATAACTTATACCCTTGTTCTTGTTCATGTGATGTCGGTGACTCCTTTTTCCATCACTCGTGGGAGCGAAGCGGTGGTTGCGAGTGAGGAACGTCATAGCTTCAGGTCCACGCATTCCACTTTGGCGGTGAGCGAATCCCGCTTCCCCTATGTTTTCGATAAAGTTCAGAAACTTAGTCCCCCTCCACCCCCACCCCCCACTCCATGCCCATCTACCTCTACCAGGTTTTCTACCCTATCTCAGGAATGATACATCCTGAAAGCTGCCATTGTAGATTATCATTTGAACCTATTTGCATAATCCACTGGGCAGAGGATCATGGGTAAATTCAAGATGGCTACCATGTGAGGACCAGAAAAGTGATGTTTTCGTGATTTTCTTAAAAATTCCATATTTTATGAGAGGAAAAGTGGCCAAAGGCTATTTTATCTCTCATCAGATCGTTATTTAGTAATTCATCATGCAGTTTTTGCGAATAAAACACACAAATAAGAAAATAGAAAAAATGACCGAAGAATCGTCGAAAAGTATTTGACATCACTGTGACGTTATCATGGTGGCCACCTTGAATTCGTTATTACATTTTCCAGTAGAGCTTGACACAAGTGTATAGTGTGGTAAGTTTCAGCAAAATTATAATCCCACTGAAAAACACATTCAACATGTACTGAATAAAACATGTGTCAGTGTAATGTCCCAGGGGTGCACCGATCCAGCCAAATCTCAAACCTCGCTTAGAGGTTCATATCGATGGAAACACTGGTACGCGAGGATGGGTGTAGATATCTTCCTAATATATTTTCAACCTTTTTGATCCATGTTTAGCTGTATAAAATGGGATCGCCCTACCCTACATCCCACCGCTAAGGTGCCGAGGAAAGCATGTGTGGACCTAACGGATCTTCACACAGAAGAGGAGCAAGTTGTGGGTTTATGGATGAGGATCATTTAGTACTGGCTCGTGGCAATGGCGGCCCCATTCAAACACATAAAAATGAGTCCGGAAGACAAATAATTTTATTGGTAAGATATTGTGGCGAGCAAATATGTGTTGGCCTAATTATAAAGGTCCAAAGGTCACAAACCACTGATTTTGTTATGGCGAGCAAATATGTGTTGGCCTAATTATAAAGGTCCAAAGGTCACAGACCACTGATTTTGTTGTGGCGAGCAAATATGTGTTGGCCTAATTATAAAGGTTCAAAGGTCACAAACCACTGATTTTGTTGTGGCGAGCAAATATGTGTTGGCCTAATTATAAAGGTCCAAAGGTCACAGACCACTGATTTTGTTGTGGCGAGCAAATATGTGTTGGCCTAATTATAAAGGTTCAAAGGTCACAAACCACTGATTTTGTTGTGGCGAGCAAATATGTGTCGGTCTAATAATAAAGGTCCAAAGGTCACAAACCACTTATTTTGTTGTGGCGAGCAAATATGTGTCGGTTGTAATTATAAAGGTCCAAAGGTCACAAACCACTGATTTTGTTGGGTTTAATATTATAATCAGGACTGGACTTCCGGTGAAATTTGACTGTTCATTGTATCTGATTGGGTGAGAAAAGTTTGTGATATATTTTAATATACTTCTATAATATTCAACACTCAGAAATATTTTAAAAACTTTTAAATTTGAATAGGAAAACACTCATGTCCAGTTTGATTGCCCGCCACCCATCTAGCTCAAAATAATTGGTGCCGAATGTATGCTGATTTTTGTATATGTGCGGAAAAGCCAGTCTACCAGACGTAGTGGCTCATTTTTGGCGGCGAATATTACGGGATATAGTTTTCTAGAGATACGAAGTTAGGTTGCTTTCAATGGCTTGTGATCAAAAGGACCAGTGTGAGATTGCCATTTTGTTTTGTTATGGACTAAATAACGCCAAGTCGGTGGGTATGTGGAGGCTCCATTCTATATACATATTTAAATGCGTCAGGAAGATAGATACGTTTCGTACGAAGACATATAAACTACTCTTAGAGACGCAAGTCAAAGATTTGTGAATCTAACGTACCAACATTTAGAATGATTTTTTTCATAATTTTTATTATTTCACCTTATTTTAATTGCGTATTTCTCTCCGTTTTACTTTATGTTTTTATTTCAATTCATTTCATTTTAATTTCCCAATTGATTTCTTTTTATTTTGTTTTAAGTCATGTCATTTCATTATACTGTTTTGAATTTTAATTTCATTTCAATTACCTTTCCTAAATATATTTGATTTAATTCTATAATTATTTATTTTGTGTTCAATTTGTTTTTAAGCAAAAACGTAAAAGATAATGTTGATTAGAGTCGCCTGGCAGCTCTCTTTCACCACACACATGTATAAAACACAACGTGTAAAGGGAAAACACTGGGCTGAGATTATGATAAAGCATATTAGTCCGAGTGGAGTTGTCTCCCCTGGATCGTCGAGAAATGGAGAGGGGCGTGTATTGGAACACCTTTCATATTTTAGCCTGCAGATACCCCATTGTACAGTATAATCCCACTCAAAAATACAGAAAAAACAAAGGTACATTTTCCTAAAATTACATTTAAATAAAATGTCCCAATGCATCCCAGGTACGGGGTCACCGGTGACTGAGCGCACTGAGACGACAATCCGAATGCATTCCCTAATGAATTTATCTATGCTTTTGGATAATATTTATTCAGTAAAATAGCAACAATTATTTTGGTCAAGCTTTCAGACGCAGCATTACTTTAATTTTAACTAGAATAGTTTCAAATTCTAGTCAAATCAAATAGTTCCTAGGGTTCGTATTTATCCGTTTTATCTCACAATCCATAGCTCGTCACTTTCGGAATGACATAGAAATCTATCTCCATGGGTCATTGTCGTGTGTTTAAAAGTACCCTACGAGACAGGCCTAAATGATAGACATTTCTGACATACATTTACTCTCTCTTTGTTAGCAAGAACAACAAATCCTTTGCTCACCACTTTAAGCGTGGTTTAGATACATGTATATTCCTTGTTGTTATATCTTTGGCTCACCTTTAAGTGTGTTTAATATATCGTCATAATACAATTATCTACCTCTCTGGCTTATTTTAAGAGTGATTTAGATATCTTCCTAGTTGTTATCTCTTTGGCTCACACTTAAGCTTGTTTAATATATCATCTTAATACAATTATCTATCTTTCTGGCTCACTATAGGAGTGGTGTAGATATCTTCCTAGTTGCTATCTCTTTGGCTCACCTTTAAGCGTGTTTAATATATCGTCATAATACAACTATCTATCTCTCTGACTCACTTTAGTGTGGTTGAGATATCTTTCCGATAAATTATCTCTTTCTCTGACTCACTTCCATGTGTTTTAGGTGCGACAATCATACCCTCCGAATCAGCGCTCAATTTTCCTTAATCCAGAATGTCCAATTCCACCCTTTTTGATCTAGCTATTTTCCGAATAAAATTATTTCCTAACTCATGCTTAGGTGGTCATTCTGGGGTCTCTATACGCTCTGAGCCTACGTTAAATATCCCTTAATCAATAAAGCTGACAATTATCACCTCCTGGTTGGACTATTCCGTCCAATACATGTATGCTTCTTAATAAATCGTCTATCTTTGGGACTCATTTTCTTGTACTTTAATTGGGGTCACCATTCTTTCCGATCCGGAGGTACAGTGAAGAGATAAACGTCTTAGATGGAGGAATTAGCGCTTATATTGGGCAACACGATACAATACAATACAATATGTATGCATTACGCTCATGCCGAACACGTGGTATATGAGGATACACACAGACAAATATTACAAATATGACGACATAAGACTATCTTCATAATTGTACGTAGCGTAGGTTTAGGTCAATACGAGCAGGCATATAGCTAGCATATTTTCCAGGACAGATATTTACATCAATTCATTCGCAAAATTAACCATAATAGCATTAATCAGTTATAATAATTTCATTGGTCAGGGTTGGTATTTATTTCTAAATATATCTGCAAATTTTGAAAAAAATTCCAGTAATACTTTGGCATACATATTTCTCATATATAAAAAACAGAGCATTGAAAGACACCTATTAGATTATGAGTACATAAAGTACATATTCTTTCTTCCTTAGATTGTTTTGTCAGCCAGTTTCAATTGGTAATGTATGGTTGCTTGTTCTAAATTTGGTGTGGATTTGCATTTTTGGGGGAGATGAGCTAATTGTTTCATCTAATATCTGTTTTGAAAATTTTTTAATAAGTTGATTCAGTTGATGATGAAACTTTATCGCACCAAGTATTGATCTTCATATCATTTTAATACCCTTTTTAATGAGCGGCTCCATTTATATACCTGAATGTGAGCCAGGAAGATAAATAATTGTATTGGAACAATAATATGACGAACAACAGATTTGTTGGCCTAATCCAAAGGGACGAGGGGAGATTAGCATTCTCTTTTTATGGACTATATAGCGCTGATTTGTGGGTATATGGAGGCTCCACTGTAAACGCCTTAAAATTCATCAGGAAGATGGATAATTTTAGAAGATATCTAAACTATCCTTACCCCTACTCGACCGGGCCGGGGGGGGGTGGGCATAGTGACCCCTTTACCAAACTTCCTGCGCTATTTCCGGAACGACAACAAATGGAGAGCTTGACTTTATGGTTCATCATATTTGGGTAATATTGAGCCTACTTCCATAACCCCTTGAGAAGAGGATCATGGGTAAATTCAAGGTGGCGGCCACAGTGTGCGCCAGAAAAGTGATGATTTTGTAATATTTCTTCGATATTTCTGTTTTTGCGCGATGAAAAGTGGGCAAAAACTATTTTATTTCACATCACAATAATATTTACTAATTTATCATGCAGTTTTTGTGGAGAAATTGCATGAATAAAAAATACAAAAACGACCTAAAAATCTTTTTAAAATGCCTTTTTTGAACGTGAGATAACTTTGAAGTCATCAGAGCGGCCGTCTTGGATTTTCTGGGAGAGCTTGACCCAAGGGTATAGTGTGGTAAGTTTCAGCACCCTAGCTCAAGGGTTAAGGAATACAATTGTGGGGGGTGGGAGGATTTCGCCCCTTCCCCAGGTCTGGACAGGTCCCAAAAAGACCAGGGCAGATAGGGTAAAGGCGCAATAAAAAGAGTATTTAACCTAACGAACTTACTTTTTTTTTATATTTTTACTTTGTTTTTTTTTCTCAAATTTGGTACACAGATTCCCCCTGGGATCTAGTTGTGCAAGATACCTTTTTTGTCCGACTCGAAAATCCAATATGGCCACCAGGCACCCATCTTGGATTTCCCAATGAAACTTTGTTATCGTGAATTCTCAGGAACTGCGGCATGGATGTTTGTGAAATTTGGTACACAGGTTCCCCTTGTGGTCTAGTCGTGCAAAATAGCTTTGCTGCTCCGATTCCAAAATCCAATATGGCCAACAGGTGGCCATCTTGGATTTCCCCCAATTTTGTTATTGTGATTTCTCAGGAAGTACTGGTTGGATCTTTCTCAAATTTGGTACACAGGTACCCCTTTTGGGCCAGTTGTGCGAGAAAGCTTTTATGGTCCGATTAAAAAATCCAATATGGCTACCTGGCGGCCACCTTGGATTTCCCCATGAAACTTTATCGCGATTTCTCAGGAACTACTGCACGGATCTTTCTCTAATATGGAACACAGGTTCCCCTTGGGGTATAGTTGTCCAAGATACCTTTTTCGATCCGATTCGAAACTCCAATATGGCCACCAGGCGGCGAACTTAGATTACCCCATGAAACTGTTATCGTGATTTTTCAGGAAGTAATGCATGGATCTTTCTCAAATTTGGTACACAAGTTCTCCTTGTGGTTCAGGTGTGCAAGATACTTTTTTGGTCCGATTCGAAAATTCAGAATGAACAATAGGCGGCCATTTTTAATTTCCTCTTGAAATGTTGTTATCTTGAATTCTCAGGAACTACTTCATGGATCTTTGTGAAATTTGGCACACAGGTTCCCCTTGTAGTCTAGCCGTGCAAAATAGCTTTACGGGTCCGATCCCAAAATCCAATATGGCCACCAGGTGACCATCTTGGATTTCCTGCAATATTGTTATCGTGATTTCTGAGTAAGTAGTTCATGCATCTTCCTCAAATTTGGTACACAGATTCCCATTGTGGTCTAGTTGTGCAAGATATCCTTTTTAGTGCGATTCGAAAGACTGATATGGCCACCAGGCGGCCAGCTTGGATTTCCCCTTGATATTTTATCTTGAGGAACTACATTAAATGGATCTTTGTGAAATTTAGTACACAGGTTCCCCTTGTGGTCTAGTCGTGCAAAATAGCTTTACCTGTCCGATGCCAAAATCCAATATTGCTACCAGGTGGCCATCTTGGATTTCCTCCAATTTTGTTTGAGGAACGTCACAGCTTCGGGTCCACGCATATCACATCGGCGGTGAGCAGGTCCCCCCTCCTTCCCCACTATCCTTTCGATAAAGTTCAGAGAATTAGTCTCCCCTCAGCCCCCACCCCCATCCCTCAGCCCAATCCATGCCCATCTACCCCTACCCCTCTTTCTATCCTATCTCTGGAATGACAAAACTTGAGAGCTGACATTGGAGTTTATCATACTAGAGTCATTTTGAACATATTTGCATAACTCCCCGAGCAGAGGATCATGGGTAAATTCAAGATGGCGACCATGTGAAGACCAGAAACGTTATGTTTTCGTTATTTTCTTAAAAATTCCGTCTTTTCTGACAGAAAGAGTGTCCAAAGACTATTTTATTTCACATCCGATAATTATTTAGTAATTCATCATGCAGTTTTTATGAAGAAAACACCCGAATACGAAAATAGAAATAATGACCGAAGAATCGCCATTTTTTTAAATGACATCTCTGTGACGTCATCATGGTGACCACCTTGAATTCGTTGTTACATTTTCCAGTAGAGCTTGACACAAGTGTATAGTGCGGTAAGTTTCAGCAAAAATTATAATCCCACTGAAAAACATATTCAGCATGTATTGAATCAAAAATGTCCCAGGGTAAACTCAAACCTCGCTTAGAGGTTCATATCGATGGAAACACTGGTACGCGAGGATGGGTGTAGATATCTTCCTAATATACTTTCTACCTTTTTGATCCACTTTTAGCTGTATAAAATGGGGTCACCATATCCTACGTCCCACCGCTAAGGTGCCGTGTAAAAGATGTGTGAACCTAACGGATCTTCACACAGAAGAGGAACAAGTTGTAGGTTTATGGATGAGGATCATTTAGTACTGGCTTGTGAAAATGGCGGCCCATTCAAACACATAAAAATGAGTCAGGAAGATAAATAATTTCATTGGTAAGATATTGTGACGTGCAAATATGTGTTGGCCTAATTATAAAGGCCCAAAGGTCACAAACCACTGATTTTGTTGGGTTTAATATTATAATCAGGATTTGACTTCGGGTAAAATTTGACTGTTCATTATACCTGATTGGGTGAGAAAGGTTTGTGATATATTTTAATATACTTCTATTATATTCAACACTGAAAAATATTTTAAAAACTTTTTAATTTGAATAGGAAAACACTCATGTTCAGTTTGATTGCCCGCCACCCATCTAGCTCGAAATAATGGTGCCGAATGTATGCTGATTTTTGTATATGTTAGAGCGGACACTACCAGACGTAGTGGCTCATTTTTGGCGCTGAATAGTAATATAACGGGATATAATTTCTGAAGATATGAAGTCGAATTACTACATATTAAGTTAGCCTGTTTTCAGTGGCTTATGATCAAAAGGACCAGTGGGAGATTGCCATTTTGCTTTGTTATGGAATAAATAGCGCCAAGTTGGTGAGTATGTGGACTCCCCATTGTATATACATATTAAAATGCGTCAGGAAGATGGATACGTTTCGTAGGAAAACATATAAACTAATCTTAGAGACGCAAGTCAAAGATTTGTGAATCTAACGTACCAACATTTAGAATTTATTTTTTTTCAATTTTTTTTTATTATTTCACTTTATTTTAATCGCTTATTCAATTCATATCATTTTAATTTTCCAATTGATTTCTTTTAATTTTGTTTTAAGTCCTGTCATTTCATTACTCTGTTTTGAATTTTAATTTCATTTCATTTACATTTCCTAAATATATTTGATTTAATTCTATAATTATTTATTGTGTGTTTGATTTGTTTTTAAGAAAAAACGTAAAAGATAATGCTGATTAGAGTCGCCTGGCAGCTCTCTGTCGCCACACACATGTATAAAACACAATGTGTAAAGGGGAAACACTGGGCTGAGATTGTGGTAAAGCATATTAGTCCGAGTGGAGTTGTCTCCCCTGAATCGTCTAGAAATGGAGATGGGTGTGTATTGGAACACCTTTCATGTTTTAGCCTACAGATACCCTATTGTACAGTATAATCCCACTCAAAAATACAGAAAAAAACTAGATGTACATTTTCCTAAAATTACATTTAAATAAAACGTCCCAATGCATCCCGGGTACGGGGTCACCGGTGACTGAGCGCACCGAGGCGACTATCGGAATGCATTCCCTGATGAATTTATCTATGCTTTTGGATAATATTTATTCAGTAAAATAGCAACAAATATTGTAGTCAAGCTTTTAGACGCAGCATTACTTAATTTCAACTAGAATAGTTTCAAATTCTAGTCAACGCAAATAGTTCATTGGGTTCGTATTTATCCGTTTTATCTCACAATCCCTAGCTCGTCACTTTTGGAAAGGCATAGAAATCTATCTCCATGGGTCATCGTCGTGTGTTTAAAAGTATCCTACGAGACAGGCCTAAATGATAGACATTACTGACATACATTTACTCTCTCTTTGTTTCGTTAGCAAGAACAACAAATCCTTTACTCACCACTTTAAGCGTGGTTTAGATATATTCCTTGTTGTTATATCTTTGGCTCATCTTTAAGTGTGTTTAATATATCGTCATAATACAATTATCTACCTCTCTGGCTTATTTTAAGCGTGATTTAGATATCTTCCTAGTTGTTATCTCTTTGGCTCACACTTAAGCTTGTTTAATATATCATCTTAATACAATTATCTATCGTTCTGGCTCACTATAGGAGTGGTGTAGATATCTTCCTAGTTGCTATCTCTTTGGCTCAGCTTTAAGCGTGTTTAATATATCGTCATAATACAACTATCTATCTCTCTGACTCAATTTAGTGTGGTTGAGATATCTTTCCGATAAATTATCTCTTTCTCTGACTCACTTCCATGTGTTTTAGGTGCGACAACCATACCCTCCGAATCAGCGCTCAATTTTCCTTAATCCAGAATGTCCAATTCCACCCTTTAGCTATTTTCCGAATAAAATTATTTCCTAACTCATGCTTAGGTGGTCATTCTGGGGTCTCTATACGCCCTGAGCCTACGTTAAATATCCCTTAATCAATAAAGCTGACAATTATCACCTCCTGGTTGGACTATTCCGTCCAATACATGTATGCTTCTTAATAAATCGTCTATCTTTGGGACTCATTTTCTTGTACTTTAATTGGGGTCACCATTCTTTCCGATCCGGAGGTACAGTGAAGAGATAAACGTCTTAGATGGAGGAATTAGCGCTTATATTGGGAAACACAATACCATACAATACAATACAATACAATACAATACAATATGTATGCATTACGCTCATGCCGAACACGTGGTATATGAGGATACACACAGACAAATATTACAAATATGACGACATAAGACGATCTTCATAATTGTACGTAGCGTAGGTTTAGGTCAATACGAGCAGGTATATAGCTAGCATATTTTCCAGGACAGATATTTACATCAATTCATTCGCAAAATTAACCATAATAGCATTAATCAGTTTTAATAATTTCATTGGTCAGGGTTGGTATTTATTTCTAAATATATCTGCAAATTTTGAAAAAAAATCCAGTAATACTTTGGCATACATATTTCTCATATATAAAAAACAGAGCATTGAAAGACACCTATTAGATTAGGAGTACATAAAGTACATATTCTTTCTTCCTTAGATTGTTTTGTCAGCCAGTTTCAATTGGTAATGTATGGTTGCTTGTTCTAAATTTGGTGTGGATTTGCATTTTTGGGGGAGATGAGCTAATTGTTTCATCTAATATCTGTTTTGAAAATTTTTTAATAAGTTGATTCAGTTGATGATGAAACTTTATCGCACCAAGTATTGATCTTCATATCATTTTAATACCCTTTTTAATGAGCGGCTCCATTTATATACCTGAATGTGAGCCAGAAAGATAAATAATTGTATTGGAACAATAATATGACGAACAACAGATTTGTTGGCCTAATCCAAAGGGACGAGGGGAGATTAGCATTCCTCTTTTTATGGACTATATAGCGCTGATTTGGTGGTATATGGAGGCTCCACTGTAAACGCCTTAAAATTCATCAGGAAGATGGATAATTTTAGAAGATATCTAAACTATCCTTACCCCTACTCGACCGGGCCGGGGGGAGCATAGTGACCCCTTTACCAAACTTCCTGCGCTATTTCCGGAACGACAACAAATGGAGAGCTTGACTTTATGGTTCATCATATTTGGGTAATATTGAGCCTACTTCCATAACCCCTTGAGAAGAGGATCATGGGTAAATTCAAGGTGGCGGCCACAGTGTGCGCCAGAAAAGTGATGATTTTGTAATATTTCTTCGATATTTCTGTTTTTGCGCGATGAAAAGTGGGCAAAAACTATTTTATTTCACATCACAATAATATTTACTAATTTATCATGCAGTTTTTGTGGAGAAATTGCATGAATAAAAAATACAAAAACGACCTAAAAATCTTTTTAAAATGCCTTTTTTTAACGTGAGATAACTTTGAAGTCATCAGAGCGGCCGTCTTGGATTTTCTGGGAGAGCTTGACCCAAGGGTATAGTGTGGTAAGTTTCAGCACCCTAGCTCAAGGGTTAAGGAATACAATTGTGGGGGGTGGGAGGATTTCGCCCCTTCCCCAGGTCTGGACAGGTCCCAAAAAGACCAGGGCAGATAGGGTAAAGGCGCAATAAAAAGAGTATTTAACCTAACGTACTTACAAGGTCTTATTTTTATCAAGGTTTTATGTAATCAATTTATTTCACTGTATTTTAGATGTCCATTTTTTTTCGCTTTACTTTGAAGTGAAATTGAACAAAAATATAAAGTATTGTTTTCAGTTTTCATTTCTTTTCAGTTTAGCGTCCTAAATATTTTGGATTTACTTATATGGTTATTTTTTTTATATTTTTACTTTGTTTTTTTTCTCAAATTTGGTACACAGGTTTCCCCTGGGGTCTAGTTGTGCAAGATACCTGTTCGTGTCCGACTCGAAAATCCAATATGGCCACCAGGCACCCATCTTGGATTTCCCAATGAAACTTTATTTGAATTCTCAGGAACTACGGCATGGATGTTTGTGAAATTTGGTACACAGATTCGCCTTGTGGTCTAGTCGTGCAAAATAGCTTCACTGGTCCGATTCCAAAAGCCAATATGGCCAACAGGTGGCCATCTTGGATTTCCCCAATTTTGTTATTGTGATTTCTCAGGAAGTACTGGTTGGATCTTTCTCAAATTTGGTACACAGGTACCTCTTTTGGGCCAGTTGTGCGAGAAAGCTTTTATGGTCCGATTAAAAAATCCAATATGGCTACCTGGCGGCCACCTTGGGTTTCCCCATGAAACTTTATCGCGATTTCTCAGGAACTACTGCACGGATCTTTCTCTAATATGGAACACAGGTTCCCCTTGGGGTATAGTTGTCCAAGATACCTTTTTCGATCCGATTCGAAACTCCAATATGGCCACCAGGCGGCGAACTTAGATTACCCCATGAAACTGTTATCGTGATTTTTCAGGAAGTAATGCATGGATCTTTCTCAAATTTGGTACACAAGTTCTCCTTGTGGTTCAGGTGTGCAAGATACTTTTTTGGTCCGATTCGAAAATTCAGAATGAACAATAGGCGGCCATTTTTAATTTCCTCTTGAAATGTTGTTATCTTGAATTCTCAGGAACTACTTCATGGATCTTTGTGAAATTTGGCACACAGGTTCCCCTTGTAGTCTAGCCGTGCAAAATAGCTTTACGGGTCCGATCCCAAAATCCAATATGGCCACCAGGTGACCATCTTGGATTTCCTGCAATATTGTTATCGTGATTTCTGAGTAAGTAGTTCATGCATCTTCCTCAAATTTGGTACACAGATTCCCATTGTGGTCTAGTTGTGCAAGATATCCTTTTTAGTGCGATTCGAAAGACTGATATGGCCACCAGGCGGCCAGCTTGGATTTCCCCTTGATATTTTATCTTGAGGAACTACATTAAATGGATCTTTGTGAAATTTAGTACACAGGTTCCCCTTGTGGTCTAGTCGTGCAAAATAGCTTTACCTGTCCGATGCCAAAATCCAATATTGCTACCAGGTGGCCATCTTGAAATTCCTCCAATTTCTTTCTCAAATTTGGTACACAGGTTCCTCGTGTAGTCTCTTTGTACAAGATACTTTTCGTCCGATTCGAAAAGCCAACATGGTCGCCAGGTGGCCATCTGTAATTTCCCCTTGAAACATTGTTATCGTGAATTCTGAGGAACTACTCCATGGATCTTTCTAAAATTTGGTACACAGGTCCCACACGGGGACAAGTTGTGCAAGATAACTTTTTGGTATGATTCGAAAGTCCAAGTTACGCTTCAAATTAAAACGATATTGCCGAGTTGTGAAGTTGCATAACATGATTCGGCGGATCGAACGGTGGGACATATTCTATATATTTACTATAGAGAATATCCATACCTTTACCTTCTATATCAAGAAGTTCAAATGATTCCTAAAATTTGGTAAACAGGTCCCACACGGGGACAAGTTGTGCAAGATAACTTTTTGGTATGAGTTACGCTTCAAATCAAAACGATATTGCCGAGTTGTGACGTTGGTTGCATGACATGATTCGGCGGATCAAACGGTGGGACATATTCTATATATTTACTATAGAGAATATCCATACCTTTACCTTCTATATCAAGAAGTTCAAATGATTCCGAATTAGAATGTATTTCTTCAAATTTTAAATCAGTTGACTTCCATAGCGTTGCATGTTTTTTGCCCCACCTAGTCTATTGGCGTACGTAATATTTTCCAGATTTGTCATTTTTTCGGGTAGATTCTTGGCACTCATGTCTAAACACATCTAGAAA
>JAVTVY010003919.1:0-40442 GCA_036873755.1 Hanleya hanleyi | reverse complement strand
TGCCTCGACGCTAGGGTTTACGGTCTCCCTCGGACGTGTCTGCGAGCGTCGTTCAGGGAAGCTGGTAACGGTTTCAGCCCAGATCGCTTGGCTGGATTCGTTTGAATGGATTCAGGAGCTGCGTCCTAACACTCAGCGAAGTGTAGAGAGGGTGACCAATGTCACATTTATCATTATCGAACTGCCATACTCTATCATCCGTTGATGACGATGCCCAAAGAAAAGTCTAAGGCAATACTGACTTCTCGTTGGACAGAAGAGACTATGGTGATGATGAGATACAAAGACAATAAACACCGTCATACTCAGGATGGCCCCCTGTGTCTCCCGGGGATTGACCTGGGGTGTCATTGTGCACATTCCAGATCATTGTAAGTATAGGCCTCAGCCCCTCAGAGACCTTGTCGTCAGAGGCGACTAACTGGGGCACCCGTTGGTTTCCCGAGAGTGAAAGGATTAGGACCCCAAGGATGGGATCCCGACTGTTAAAAGGAATAGCATCCTACCCGTGTGGTTTCTGGGTGTGAAAAGAAATAAGAGCCAGACGTCGTCATATGACTGAAATGTTGTTGAGAGCGACGTTAAATCATATACAGTCACTTACTCAATCCCAGGATGGCACCTCCAGCTTGGGCGTGCTGTAACATTGGAGATTATAAAATGTGCAACACGTAATATGCTTGTTGTTGTTGGTTACTTATTCTGTTTCCTCTGATTGCAATAAGGCATTAAGACAATAGGTGGGTGGGTGTAGATGGGTGTAAGACATTAATGCGCCTCGACGGTGACTCTCATAATTAAACCTCAAACTGATTCGAACCAGTTCGAGCAGGTTAAATCCATTTCCTTTGTCTATGTGTTTGGTCTTAACTTCTCTATCCCTATGACAATAATTGTCGTGAAAAGTTGTCTCCCTTGACGTTAAGCGCCCGAGTCCATGGGGGTCGATCCGCCGCGGTGAGTCGAAGAGCACATGGAGATACCAGCGTGAAGGTGTTCACCTATCCATCTTCCATACCTATCACATAAGGACATGGCGTGCATTGATAGTACCCCAGCTAGCTCCTTTTAGCGAGTGTGTTGACCTGTTACATCAGACAACCGCTACGATGTTCACGTGTACCTCCTGCTCGAAGTCCTTGACACGTCTGTAAGCTTTACACCGTCATGAGTCAAGACGCTACCGTCCGGTATAGCTGTACAACCTACATTTACGGTGCTATCAACGGTTGTACCATGGACCAGCGGTCAAGGAGGAATGCGAAATATGCATATACCGCAAACAACACTCTGTGCCGCATTTGTGGGAGTCCATAGAAATCGACGTAGAGGGACCATACGCCCTACAGCTAGAAGGGACCGTAGAGACCAGTGTCGAGAAGCTTCCACCTTCCAACCAGTAGCTGCCAGCCACGGCACTTTGGCCCAATGTACCTGTCGGGAGACATTTCAGCGCATGGATCATTTACGTGGACAGAAACGGTTCGCAGATGGGGGCCTTTGAATAATGCGGTCAATTCAGACATCCCAGTCAACTGCGACATCAGTGGATCTTCCAAGGACGACACTCACAGACACGTTTGAGGGAGATCGTAGGCACTAGAATCGATGAACCCCGACCACCGCGTCTTCTAAGAGCCATCCACCCTACGCTATCGATGATGTGTATTTCGTGAACGATCCAGTGGATGTACCCAATGAGGCCATGTCCGAAACCCATCCAGTGAGGGAGATGAATCGCCGCCACTGGTCCATGATCCGACCATGTTTTCATCGCCATCGCTCACTACCAGACATCTACAATTTCCGCCTGATCGAGCTCACCAGTCTACGCAGCCACCGCCTTTTACCTGAATGTAGCCCTCGGGTACATTCTACGTCATAAACAGACATAGAATTTGCGGTAAGACTACCCCAGCCCCAACATCATCGTGTTCGACCAAACCTTTACCGTCACCGGTCACCGGTCGTGCGTCTCTGGAGCGCGCTTTGGTTCAGATGGACGCATTGGATGCACTGGTTTGGTCACGGAAACAACGCCTTAACACCGAAGGCTTCGTGGAGAGTTGAGTGAGGTTTTTCGTTGCCAACCTCGCAGACCAGCCTTTCATAGCTTGAACATGAATGATTGCTAAAATGGAACACTCAATATACATATCCAGTGTGCCTCCTCCGCTTGGGTATGATGTCTTAGAACTAGTCAATCAGGATGGGGGTTGACCACATCCTTGGGGTATAGGTGTATGTGTGTATAAGAATAAACCATGTACCTATTTTACCATCCCTCTTTTGCAAGGCATGGTGCACCGGACACGTCCGGTGAAAAACAAGTCAATCGTAGTCTACACTATGAGAGCTTCCCAGGCTACGCGGCCCATTTGGACCACGTATGACCTACGTATTGCTTTAAACGTCCACACCAGGCGGTCCCAGCGACTGCGCATGCTCATAATAACGTTACCAGACACAACATGACGGCCCTGATAACACCCAGTCGCATTCTACATCACGGGAGCTTCAACGTGAGACCATGCACGCTATATTCGAATCAGACACAACCCCAAAGTCGGCCAAACACGCCTCTGTGCTCCTCCAAAATTCCCGCTTTCTTCACTACTCCATCCACGATTGCGCATGCACGCTATGACACCCAAATCATAGTCTACATGCCTAGAGCTTGAAGACGACACCCACTACGTGCCATGCCCTTGAGACATGTTTACACTCCATACACTAACCCACAGCGGGTGAAAATTAACCCTGCAGTGTATCCAGAGCATACGCTAAATTACAACACATATAAGGGTAGTGGGAAGAGGTGCCGACATACTGACTGCGTCACATGACTTCACAGAATAGTCTTCTGGTTAACCTATTCTAAAGCACATACCAAGAATTAAGGATTCGTGATATGTGTTGTATCTCAGGTACGTTGTTGGATTGGCATATTGGTGTTGTTGGATTGGACATGATGGGTATGTCTGCCATGGTAGAGTTACATCCCCTGGGCGCAAAGTAATTGAGTGGGCTAAGAACGAGTCAGTGAGTGAATGAGCGAGTGAATTAGCTTCCAATGTGTGAGTGAATGGTCGCTTCTGATTGGACAAGCAGCCGACGATGCGTCAGATACATACCATACCATTATATAAACACGCCCAATGCGGTTCCCCCGGCGTGGGTGTGATGTAATGCAGGAGATAAACTATATGAACACTTCTGAACGTGTTGAGCTTGCTTTCTCTCATCTGGCCGCGTCAATGCATCGAGACATTATGGAACTACGTATAGAAGACACAAGGCAACGTAATGTTCAGCGTTAGACTGACGACAGTTTCAATACAAGTACAAAAGGCACTAGATAAATTTGTAACTGAATCTAAACGTTTCTAAATCCTGCTATTGCATCCCCTTTTCGCAAATCAATCATTAAATGGCTATAATAACTGGCAATGTATTCGTGACCATCGATTACTCTTTTGTGATCACTCGATATTACTTTTTCTGACACCCCGGGCTCTCCGACTCTTTTGATATTTGAGTTTATATTTCTTTTGAACTGTATTTTGTTCATTCATTTATCTTATCTAATTCCCTTTGACTTCCGTATATTTATAAGTCCATATTATGCATTTGTCACTACAATGTATGTATTTCCTGTACATTTACTGGGAGACGCACTAATAAGTTCGGCTTATTGCGCTCCTGTCGTCAAATAAACTATTTAAACCAACGGATTTTTTTTATTTTCTGTAATTTCTAGATAAAGCCCTTTTTAACATCGAATAGATATAGGTCTGCCAACAGAGGTGCAAAAATAGTACCTATTAGAATACGAAGAAAATTAACGTAGACGTAGAAATATTCAAGCATCTCTTTCAACAAAGAGCATTCAAGTATCTCTATCAACAAAAGACATTCAAGTATCCCTATCAACAAAGGGCATTCAAGTATCTCTATCAACAAAGGGCATTCAAGTATCTCTATCATGATACTTGAATGCCCTTTGTTGATAGAAATACTTGAAAATTTTAGTGCATTATCTTAAATAAGTAGGGTATTTTTGGCTGTGCAACAAAGGGCATTCAAGTATCTCTATCAACAAAGGGCATTCAAGTATCTCTATCAACAAAGGCCATTCAAGTATCCCAATGAACAAAGGACATTCAAGTATCCCTATCAACAAAGGGCATTAAGTATCTCTATCAACAAAGGGCATTCAAGTATCCCTATCAACAAAGGGCATTCAAGTATCCCTATCAACAAAGGGCATTCAGGTATCCCCATCAACAAAGGGCATTCAAGTACCCCTATGAAGAAAGGGCATTCAAGTATCCCTATCAACAAAGGGCATTCAAGTGTCCATATCAACAAAGGATATTCAAGTATCTCTATCAACAAAGGGCATTCAAGTGTCCATATCAACAAAGGACATTCAAGTATCTCCATCAACAAAGGGCATTCAAGTTTCTGTATCAACAAAGGACATTCCAGTATCTCTATCAACAAAGGGCATTCAAGTGTCCATATCAACAAAGGACATTCAAGTATCTCTATCAACAAAGGGCATTCAAGTTTCCATATCAACAAGGAAACATATCGTCATTGCCATTATGACCTATAACATTTGAAAGCTCTGGTGGATTCAGATTCCGCAGAAGCACGTATAACATATTGGGTAAAGAACTGTTCAACCGCGTGTTCATTAGTGACACATTCACCCGTCATTGAAGAGATCTTTGCCAAACTAAAATCTCTCAATTTTAATTTCTAGGATACTTTGGAGCTTTGTGGCGTAATTGAACCCCGCTACATGGAACAACTATTATGCAGATTTACATGAAGAGATTTTCAATATAACATCAATATCTGTGAAAAAAAAATGAATGAAAATTGATGCGGTTCTATACATTGTTTACATGCTTCAATGGATAGACTTTAGGTATACTTACATTCGATGAGAAGGTACAGACGAGATAATCGCAGTGTGATAGGAAGTGAATGTCGTCTATTATTCCCCACAAAGAACCCGTGGAGTTTCGATCTAGCGTATTCGTACCGGCTGATTTCAGACTTTCTGGGTCGTTGATGATCTCGTAAGTTGGAAACCTGTATTGCATAAGGAAATATAAATGAGGAAAATTCGTTGTAAAATCAGATTATTTCAAGGCAGATTATTCCGATTCTGCAATAATAGTGCTTTCTTGCGAAATCGTTGATTATGAGGTGTACACCTATATTTCGCTCGGCCATCAAGAGAGGAGTTTGTTTTCAAGATAGGTTCCACTAGGTAGCTGATTGGAGCGATATGCAAATATTGACGACGTCTGGCGACTAAAAAGCAAACATACTGGAGCGATATGCAACAGGTGGGAAAAATTGACGACGTCTGGCGACTAAAAAGCAAACATATTGGAGCGATATGCAGGAGGTGAAAAAATTTGACGACGTCTGTCGACAAAAAAGCAACCATATGACTCTACAGGAAAGCATCCCTCGACACCTAACATTCAGACCCGAGAATACAAATGATAATCGGAGTAAATTAGTTCAAAGAACAAGAAAAAACCCTCATTATTTTAAATTTATCAAAGATTCTCGGCATCTGGCGAATATTTGCAAATTGGTCCAGACAGCTTGATATCCCGATATTACAGGCTTCAAAACCAAAGAATTCCATCTCCTAATTTTCCTTCATCGTAAACCTACAGGAAACGGTTAAGTAGGAGAGCCAGTACACCCAGAGCATACGTTCTGGGCGATTTCATACTCACTTTTCTCGTGCCTCTCTTATAACCGATGGCTCGTCCGTGGCCAGATACACTCTTCGTTTGGTCACTATTCCCATTTGTTCACGCTGGTCAAAATATTTGATCACATATTCCATGTATTTCTCTATAGGATAATAGCTAGCTTCACTAGCTAGCTTATCAGTGCGTCGAACCTGGACTCTGGCAAAGTATAATAAAACACAAATCACTATATTAATCTTCCGTCAATACTTGTGGTAGACGATCATACCGCATACCATGAAACATCTCATCAAATATTGCATGATAGACCTCTTAATTTGTATATATCATTTCATGTTATGTCACATGGCGTAGAAGTATATCGAGTAGCAAACTCTCGTTCATGTGTATTTTGTCTCTTCTGGGAGTGGGGTAGAGTAGCAATTAGAAGTGAACTTGAGTAACAAAAAAATAAACTGTAAAATTGAGCAATTTCTTCTCTATTGACGTATAAGGACACTGTATACAATGAAACGTTTACCATTCATTTCGAGGGTTTTGGTCGTGTTGAGTAGTAAAAACACATACCGTCGCATCGACTGTGATGTTAAGTGCATGTCGACATACGGCCTTTAATATCGCAATTGAACCTGCGATGGTAAGGGTCGACCATGTCGATATTTTGGCCCTTTGGGACTTTGCAACGTTAAGGGTAGACAAGAGGGCCTTTAACATCGTAATGATAATTGCGATGTCGAAATCAGGGCCCCTGCGAGAGGTAACCCAAGATGTTTTTTCCGTAATGGCTCGGTGCCTGGGATCGCAATCCACTCTATCAATGGGTCAACGTCAGCAAAACAGTCTTATTGTACAAAACGAACGCAGCACAGTATGGCCGACATTGTTACCCATAAAACCCATTCGCATCTGAGAATGCTCTTTTCTGTTAGTTCTCGAGTGCGTATGCGCGTATTACTGGACCTACGCAAATGATCATATAAACGTCCGTTCAGTGCAGCATGCCAATACTCACCAATATGGGTTAGTGTTTTTTCATACAGGTTTCATAATCCCAAGCGATGTCACTGTCATGTGAGTTCTGCTCCAAGGTCCAAGTTCGACCCACCACAATTCAATTCTAGTACCCCTCGTGAAAAGGGTAAGATTTGCAGTTTAAATAATTATACTGTTTAAGTTTACTCATAATTCTTTGCTCGTGTATCCATGCGAATAGGCTCAAAGCGGCCGCAGTAGAGCAAGCTATAAGTCATGTTTCAGCTCTCAAGTGAACAAGACTGTTAGGGTTAAGTCGACATAATTATTGAAAATAACTCGACAGGGTATTAAATCGAGAGCGTAAGTAACTCGAGACTCGAAGGGGACATATGGATTAAATAGCAGAACATAATGCAACATTCTCATTGCGAGTGATCCTTGCATTGCGCGAATCCTTGCATTGTGAGTGACGCTTGCATTGCGCGGATTCTTGCATTGCGAGTCAAAAATATTTACACCGCGGTATAAATTTGACTTACACCGCGGTATAAGTTCGATTTACACCGCGGTCTAATGACCGAGGTTTTGGCACTGCCGGCCTGACGGCCTACCATACAGGTCGCCTTGCATTGGACCATGATCGTCCATTCTCCAGGTCTGTGGGTGTTTATTCGGACCCGATACATTCCACAATAAGGAGAATGAGTCTACATGTTGATCCAGACAAAATTTGGAGCCAACGATGCCGACCGAAACCTGTATACTGTCAAGCTGCCGATAGTGATTATACAACCACTGCATGTTTTCATTGCCATTGACCTTGATAGGTCACGTGGATTTGTTTATCTATACTCCATGACTCCCAAATCTTCCGTGGTCGCGCAGTAGTTTCAATATTCTCCTACCGTCGGTGAGAGGTGCCTGGAACTGAATCTTTCGCCTCCACATATATAGCGATTGTTTGCTGGGGTAGTAAAAAATGAGCCAGGTTGCGCCTGCGTACGGGTTGGTCTACTGTTGAGAGGTAACCAGTCTAACGCGTTTGCTTACAACTGTTGCATTTTGTCACATTTGCGACAAATCCCGTTATTACTGCAGAGTTTTTTTATTATCAAAAACTGAATTATGACAAAACGAGTTAGAACTGTCAATATGGATGAAGAATCATCGTCGGTGCTGATGCGTTTTGTCCACATATGAAAAGTAACGTCTAGGTCAATGGAAACGAGAATGGCCTTTCCAGTGGCATCTTCATCTTCGCATGAGAGGAATGCTTGAAATATGCGAACCCCTAAGACATCTACGTCTGCAAAAATTAAATTTGGTATCATTTGATTCAATAGTCTTATTCATATATCTACATATTCACCCATGCATTCAAAGGTACCATTTGGAAAACCTTTATCATCTGCATAGGAGAGAGAAGAGTTGAAGCACCTATGTCATCTATGTATGCCAGGAAGACATCTGAGATCATTTTGAGCCGGGCCCCATGTTGAAGAGGAAGGAACGCTTGAAACGCCTTACACAAAACGTTATAGAACCGCAGTAATCTGCAGCACACATGTAATCATATGGATTACTGATCAGCGATACGGATTTGATACATTTGGAACATCATAATGACGTATCGGCCTCATTAAAAATTGTTGACCGCTTCTCTCTTACAGGAAACTAGATACGGTAGCCTATGTTTATGCAAACCATGATTCTTGTAGGTTTTTTTAATTTGGTGCTAATACTGTTATATGGAATAGGTTTTTGGATTATGGACGTGGGGATTCTATAATGGATATTGAATGACGGACTAGACGCTTGGAGTTTGTATCCACATATGCGAAAATGGCATTGGACACCACACTGTCAGAAGGATTGGGTCAAATTGACCAGATATTTTGGGGTAAGAGTTTGGATCAAATTTCATTTTGACCCAAACACTTTTGGGTCGATATGACCCAACTATTATGGGTACGTCACGTGACTGACCCAAAGAGTTTGGGGCAAATTTCATTTTGACCCAAACATTTTGGATAGATTTGACTCAACTATTTTGGGTACGTCACGTCTATACCCCATAATTCTGACAGTGCAAAGCAGCAACTCATTTTTGTATTTACATTGTCATCTATGTGACAATAATCGCATATCTTAGTTGTACGTATGTGCGAAAAGCCTTGGCATTATGAAGAGCATCCAACTAATAATCTGTCAAACAATGACCTTGAGCAACGCACTGAACACCTATCTTTACTGTGCATGCGTTTCTGATATAGAAGTAATTTGTTTTTGTTGAAATGAAAAGATTCGGGATATTTCGCTAACAATCTCAAAGTCGGCTGATTCAGGAAAGATAAATGAAATTCTACAACAGCCATTTATGTTACCAATCATAACTTAAACATTAATCACACAATCTTAATATTCGTGGATATCCCTACATTCTAAGTAGTATATAAAAACTATATTCATTAGTATTGAATGTTTTTTGTTTGAGGGTGATGACGTCACATTCGTGCGAGGTCACTTCCGAATCAAAAATCAAAGGCCACTTCCGGAGCGAGGTCACGTCCGGTGTCAAGAAAAAAGGCATTTGGGTTGACGTTTTGGGGTTGAGGTGGGTCATCGGTGCCATATTGAAGCCCTAATGAAGCAGCGTCCGACCTGGTCAGTTTGTAGTGGAACTGACGTCAATCTGCTCGTGCGCAGTGGGGCAGTTGTAGAAAAAGGCATTTGGGTGGGCGTTTTTGGGTGGAGGTGGACCATCTCTGGTTCAAATGGTCAGGGATATCTTATTGCAGCCCTCATAAGGCAGTGTCCGACCAGGTAGTTTTTATTGGAACTTCCGTCAATCTGCACATGCGCAGGGAGTAGTTGAAAAGGGCATTAGAGAGAACGTTTTGGGGCAGAGGTGGACCATCCATGGTCCAAATGAGTCGTGTGGGGTGTCATAATTAAGCGCTCGTGGAGTGGTGTGTGACTTGGGTCACTTGTATTGAAACTGTCGTCAGTCTAACGCTGAACATTACGTTGCCTTGTGTCTTCTATACGTAGTTCCATAATGTCTCGATGCATTGACGCGGCCAGATGAGAGAAAGCAAGCTCAACACGTTCAGAAGTGTTCATATAGTTTATCTCCTGCATTACATCACACCCACGCCGGGGGAACCGCATTGGGCGTGTTTATATAATGGTATGGTATGTATCTGACGCATCGTCGGCTGCTTGTCCAATCAGAAGCGACCATTCACTCACACATTGGAAGCTAATTCACTCGCTCATTCACTCACTGACTCGTTCTTAGCCCACTCAATTACTTTGCGCCCAGGGGATGTAACTCTACCATGGCAGACATACCCATCATGTCCAATCCAACAACACCAATATGCCAATCCAACAACGTACCTGAGATACAACACATATCACGAATCCTTAATTCTTGGTATGTGCTTTAGAATAGGTTAACCAGAAGACTATTCTGTGAAGTCATGTGACGCAGTCAGTATGTCGGCACCTCTTCCCACTACCCTTATATGTGTTGTAATTTAGCGTATGCTCTGGATACACTGCAGGGTTAATTTTCACCCGCTGTGGGTTAGTGTATGGAGTGTAAACATGTCTCAAGGGCATGGCACGTAGTGGGTGTCGTCTTCAAGCTCTAGGCATGTAGACTATGATTTGGGTGTCATAGCGTGCATGCGCAATCGTGGATGGAGTAGTGAAGAAAGCGGGAATTTTGGAGGAGCACAGAGGCGTGTTTGGCCGACTTTGGGGTTGTGTCTGATTCGAATATAGCGTGCATGGTCTCACGTTGAAGCTCCCGTGATGTAGAATGCGACTGGGTGTTATCAGGGCCGTCATGTTGTGTCTGGTAACGTTATTATGAGCATGCGCAGTCGCTGGGACCGCCTGGTGTGGACGTTTAAAGCAATACGTAGGTCATACGTGGTCCAAATGGGCCGCGTAGCCTGGGAAGCTCTCATAGTGTAGACTACGATTGACTTGTTTTTCACCGGACGTGTCCGGTGCACCATGCCTTGCAAAAGAGGGATGGTAAAATAGGTACATGGTTTATTCTTATACACACATACACCTATACCCCAAGGATGTGGTCAACCCCCATCCTGATTGACTAGTTCTAAGACATCATACCCAAGCGGAGGAGGCACACTGGATATGTATATTGAGTGTTCCATTTTAGCAATCATTCATGTTCAAGCTATGAAAGGCTGGTCTGCGAGGTTGGCAACGAAAAACCTCACTCAACTCTCCACGAAGCCTTCGGTGTTAAGGCGTTGTTTCCGTGACCAAACCAGTGCATCCAATGCGTCCATCTGAACCAAAGCGCGCTCCAGAGACGCACGACCGGTGACCGGTGACGGTAAAGGTTTGGTCGAACACGATGATGTTGGGGCTGGGGTAGTCTTACCGCAAATTCTATGTCTGTTTATGACGTAGAATGTACCCGAGGGCTACATTCAGGTAAAAGGCGGTGGCTGCGTAGACTGGTGAGCTCGATCAGGCGGAAATTGTAGATGTCTGGTAGTGAGCGATGGCGATGAAAACATGGTCGGATCATGGACCAGTGGCGGCGATTCATCTCCCTCACTGGATGGGTTTCGGACATGGCCTCATTGGGTACATCCACTGGATCGTTCACGAAATACACATCATCGATAGCGTAGGGTGGATGGCTCTTAGAAGACGCGGTGGTCGGGGTTCATCGATTCTAGTGCCTACGATCTCCCTCAAACGTGTCTGTGAGTGTCGTCCTTGGAAGATCCACTGATGTCGCAGTTGACTGGGATGTCTGAATTGACCGCATTATTCAAAGGCCCCCATCTGCGAACCGTTTCTGTCCACGTAAATGATCCATGCGCTGAAATGTCTCCCGACAGGTACATTGGGCCAAAGTGCCGTGGCTGGCAGCTACTGGTTGGAAGGTGGAAGCTTCTCGACACTGGTCTCTACGGTCCCTTCTAGCTGTAGGGCGTATGGTCCCTCTACGTCGATTTCTATGGACTCCCACAAATGCGGCACAGAGTGTTGTTTGCGGTATATGCATATTTCGCATTCCTCCTTGACCGCTGGTCCATGGTACAACCGTTGATAGCACCGTAAATGTAGGTTGTACAGCTATACCGGACGGTAGCGTCTTGACTCATGACGGTGTAAAGCTTACAGACGTGTCAAGGACTTCGAGCAGGAGGTACACGTGAACATCGTAGCGGTTGTCTGATGTAACAGGTCAACACACTCGCTAAAAGGAGCTAGCTGGGGTACTATCAATGCACGCCATGTCCTTATGTGATAGGTATGGAAGATGGATAGGTGAACACCTTCACGCTGGTATCTCCATGTGCTCTTCGACTCACCGCGGCGGATCGACCCCCATGGACTCGGGCGCTTAACGTCAAGGGAGACAACTTTTCACGACAATTATTGTCATAGGGATAGAGAAGTTAAGACCAAACACATAGACAAAGGAAATGGATTTAACCTGCTCGAACTGGTTCGAATCAGTTTGAGGTTTAATTATGAGAGTCACCGTCGAGGCGCATTAATGTCTTACACCCATCTACACCCACCCACCTATTGTCTTAATGCCTTATTGCAATCAGAGGAAACAGAATAAGTAACCAACAACAACAAGCATATTACGTGTTGCACATTTTATAATCTCCAATGTTACAGCACGCCCAAGCTGGAGGTGCCATCCTGGGATTGAGTAAGTGACTGTATATGATTTAACGTCGCTCTCAACAACATTTCAGTCATATGACGACGTCTGGCTCTTATTTCTTTTCACACCCAGAAACCACACGGGTAGGATGCTATTCCTTTTAACAGTCGGGATCCCATCCTTGGGGTCCTAATCCTTTCACTCTCGGGAAACCAACGGGCGCCCCAGTTAGTCGCCTCTGACTACAAGGTCTCTGAGGGGCTGAGGCCTATACTTACAATGATCTGGAATGTGCACAATGACACCCCAGGTCAATCCCCGGGAGACACAGGGGGCCATCCTGAGTATGACGGTGTTTATTGTCTTTGTATCTCATCATCACCATAGTCTCTTCTGTCCAACGAGAAGTCAGTATTGCCTTAGACTTTTCTTTGGGCATCGTCATCAACGGATGATAGAGTATGGCAGTTCGATAATGATAAATGTGACATTGGTCACCCTCTCTACACTTCGCTGAGTGTTAGGACGCAGCTCCTGAATCCATTCAAACGAATCCAGCCAAGCGATCTGGGCTGAAACCGTTACCAGCTTCCCTGAACGACGCTCGCAGACACGTCCGAGGGAGACCGTAAACCCTAGCGTCGAGGCAGAGAGACATCGACCACCGTACCTTCTGAGATCCATCCACCTGCCATCCAACCTGCCACACCACCTCACGCTTGCGATGATTAGTATTTCGTGGACGATCTTGTGGATGTACCAAGTGATGCCTTGTCCAAAGTCCATCCAGTGAGTGAGATGTACCGTTGGCAAGGTGTATAAAGTATATACTTTATATGTTGATGTTCAATTCGAATCCGGTGGGATAGATACATGCTTTATATACTGATGTTCAGTTTGAATTTGCCGAGAGAGAGGTTTATACTTCATATAATGATGTGATATTCGAATCCGCTAGGACGGTGATATACTGATTTTCAATTTGAATCAGCTGCATATACTTAATGTGCTGATGTTCAACTTGAATTCGCTGGGAGAGGTATACACTGGATATGCTGATATTATACATGTTATGATGGTATATACTGGATATGCTAACAACTTGAATCCCCTGACAGAGGTATATACTTGATATGCTGATGTTCAATTTGAATCCACTGGGAAAAGTATATACTTGATATGCTTATATTCAATTTGAATCCGCTGAGAGAGGTATATATTTTACATGCTGATGTTCAGTTTGAACCCGTTGGGAGAGGTATATACTTCATATGTTGATGTTCAATTTGAGTCCACTGGAAGAGGTATAAACATTATATGCTGATTCGATGGGAGAGATAGACATTATATAATGATGTTCAATTTGGATCCGCTGGGGGAGCTATAGACATTATATAATGATGTTCAATTTTAATCCGCTGGGAGAGTTATAGACATTATATAATGATGTTCAATTTTAATCCGCTGGGAGAGGTATATACAGTTTACGCTGATGTTCAATTCGAATCCGTTGGGAGAGAGATATACTTTATGCCCTGTTGTTGAATTTAATGCCACTGGGAGAGATATATGCTTTATGAGCTGATGTTCAATTTGAATCCGCTGGGAGGTGTATATAATTGATATAATAGAGTTCAATTTGAATCTGCTGGAAGAGGTATATATTTGATATGCTGATGTTCAATTTGAATGCACTGGGAGACGTATATGGTTGATTTGCTGATGTCCAATTTGAATCCGCTGGGAGAGTCATATACTTAATATGCTGATGTTCAATTTTGAATCCGCTGAGAGACGTATATGGTTGATTTGCTGATGTCCAATTTGAATCCGCTGGGAGAGTCATATACTTAATATGCTGATGTTCAATTTTGAATCCGCTGAGAGACGTATATGGTTGATTTGCTGATGTCCAATTTGAATCCGCTGGGAGAGGCATATACTTAATATGCTGATGTTCGATTTTGAATCCGCTGAGAGACGTATATGGTTGATTTGCTGATGTCCAATTTGAATCCGCTGGGAGAGTCATATACTTAATATGCTGATGTTCAATTTTGAATCCGCTGAGGGACGTATATGGTTGATTTGCTGATGTCCAATTTGAATCCGCTGGGAGAGTCATATACTTAATATGTTGATGTTCAATTTTGAATCCCCAGGGAGAGGAGTACATACTTGATATGGTGGTGTTAAATTTGAATCCGCAAGGGGTGGGGGGGGGGGGTGGTATATACTTGATGCGGTGATGTTCAATTTGAATCCGCTGGGAGGGGTATATACTTTATGCGCTGATGTTCAGTTTGAATCCACTGGGATAGGTATATACATTATGTGCTGTTGTTCAATATGAATCCGCTGGGAGAGGTGAACACTTGACGTGCTGAGTTCAAGTTCAATCCGCTGGTAGAGGTATATTTTATACGCTGATGTTCAATTTTAATCCACAAGGAAGAGTAGACCTTATCCTTGAATCTATGGCGAGGGGTATTTACTAGTACTTCATTTGCCGCAAGTCTCCATCCACAGATAACATAAACATTTATACGCGTGAGGAATGCTCTTCGTGCTACCAAGGGTTTGATGTGCCACACACACTGCATAGGGCCTGCTAGTTAAACCAGGCATGGAACGGAGGAGGAAGCATTATTTCTAACTTATCTCCGGAACGACAAAACAGCATATTTCACATGAGATTATTACATGCTTAAAACGACAGTGTTGAAACTTACTCGTAAAGTGTTGAAATAACCCTTTAAGTGTGTCCATAGGGACTGCTCTTTAAGTGTTGTCTCTGGGGACACACTTAAAGGGTTATTTCAACAATTTACGAGTAAGTTTCAACAATTTAGTTTTAAGCGTGTATTTGCTAAGTGTTTATGTTGTTTGCTCGCAGAAATCTGAACTAAAAATCTACCACATTGCCGTTTCCATCAAAGCGACCATCGTCATCTTGGATTTTGTTACATTTTCTGGTAGAGCTTGACCCAGTGCGAAATATCCCCCTCCCCCCTGGCCAGGGCCTGGACAGGTCCCAGTAAGCCCCTCTGGTCAGGTAGGGTTAAAACAAAACGTAGATATGACATTTTGGGGCCATATCGATGCAAAAGTATATGTTGTATCACGCTTTATTATTCCTACGAAGTAGGCTCTCATTTGCAAATTGTCCGGTAGAGCCCAACTCACACTACGAACATTTTGTTGTATCAGAACAGAACAGTTTGTTCGTGTTTTTGTTCGTGCGAACTGCGAACATTTTCTCTTGACCGCCAGTCGCCGCGATGAAGCAGCGAGGCTGCCGGTCATGTGATGGGAGCCATTTTGTTGTGTCATATGAGAGCGGCTTCGTCACATGACCGACAGCTGCCAGTTGATTGGATAACTGTTGGTAAATTTTAGGAGAAAAGTTCGCGATCACCACACACTGAAGACAAAAACTGTTCTGAGGACGAAAACATGTTGCGAAAATCAAACATGTTTGATTCCTCGAACAGAATGTTCGTGTTTCTGGGCATCTCACACTGCAGACAAAATATGTTCTGTTCTAATACAACAAAATGTTCGTAGTGTGAGTTGGGCTTAGTCAGTGAGTCCATCCGAATCCTTTCGTCGGCAAAATAAGGAGAACCGTTGACATTAGAACCTTGAATTTTGGCATGAACGTGCATTAGGGGAATGTTACCAGCATGTTCTGAGTTTTGATGAAAATTTGATCTACTTAGGTGACCTATAACATTACGCATGGGCCTCCAACTCATCCTCCCCACCACAACTCATGTTATATTTTTGTTTAACTTAAAGTTCTGCGAAGTGTAGCAATCTTTCTAGGATCAAACATCCTAAACAGAATAATTTTTTCTGTACTTTGTTCTCCTTTACATGATGCTCTTCGTTTGTGGTTTAGCTGAAACATATGTTGAATTTTACGAAACACATAGAAAATGACAAAAGGGCTTTACTTCGACATGTAGCATCTGCTTGTCAAATAGTAACAAGCCTGCTCACACATTTATCGGATAGTTTATCACGGACAACTGATTGTTCAATGGTGTGATCAATCCAAAATCAAGAGATTTAAATAAATTTAGCTTAATATCATACAAGTGCCGATAGTTTGTTTATTCGTCATAATATTTGCCGAGTCATCGAATAAACATTGTTTAAATAATCCTGAGAAAGTAATACTTGAAATAAAATATTCTTGAAATTGGTTTGGACCAGGGCGAGTAGAATCAAACTGCGCATGTTATATCTTCAGTTACAGGAACCGGAATCTGGTCCGCCTTTCATCTCGTCCATTCCTGGACGGAATTGGATGCCTTTTCCCAAACGTTGAGAAAAATGGTAGATATGACGCCCAGCGACACCTGTCGATATACTTCTGAACTAAGGGCAGATCATAGCATCTGTATCTAGACGTAGGCTCGTCTGTGTTGTTGTCTCCCGTGACAGGAGTTCTCCACTTTGTCAGTCCTCTCTCCTCGTGTGTACCTGAAGGAAGACGCAATTACGAGACGTGGAATTATCCTCTTACTCTTGGAATCCTCTTACAAATTGAACATTTACTTCGTTCAGTTAGTTTCTAATTTTCCTAGTATCGACTTTTGAGATAATATATGTCAAATAACATTTTCTAGCTAAACTTCAAAGTTTTACTGAAAATTTTGCTGCTCACTGAAGGACGGATAAATGATTTTCAGAATGAACTTGGCAATTATGCAGTTATTCGATCGAGATTAGGCTTCTTCGATAAGACTCTCGAACATCACTACCAGAGCAACAGTTGATTCAAGAAATGGTTACAAGGCTCTGTTTATCTTCACCTGGAATTGTGTTGTCAAGGAAGAAACCGACGAATCCACCGACAAACATACTGGTGCTACATAATACCGTTAGGATCTGATCGGCGATATCACTCCCTAAAAAAAAAAAAAATTCAAGTGAATAAACCTTATATATATTTAATCTGTTAGATTGAAATAAATCGAGTAATGTAATAAACTGTATTATGATCGACGGATCTGTTCTTCAAGATGTGATTACACGCATTAATATTCCGTTATAACGAATTAAGTAATCCGTTATAACGAATTAAGTAATCCGTTAATCCTACCAGGCTCCCTACCAAACTTTTTACACTATCTCCGGAACGACAAAACATTGAGAGCCGACACTCCGCGACTGCCGAGCAGAGGATCATTAGTAAATTCAAAATGGCGGCATCGTGAGGTATCAGAAAAATGATGTTTTTGTCATTTTTTTTCCAAAATTTCTGCTTTCCCGCGATGAAATTTGGGCAAAAACTATTTTGTTTCACATCACATTAATATTTACTATTATTTATCACGCAGTTTTGCATAAATGATAATTCGAAAAATCTGACTGAAAAATCGACCAAAAAAGACCGTTTTTGAAAATGCGGGACAGGTACACAGACATCCACAGAAATCATTCAGATCTCTATCGAGATTTCCGCAGCTAAAGCTGCCGGCTCGATAAAAAAAGAGAGAAGCTGTCAACAGTTTTCAATTATGTCAGCAACACACGATGATGTTCTTTACATAAAATCCTAATCACTGGCCATTATTCTGTATCCAGCACTGTTCTGTATCAGCACGGGCTGAGTATTCATTCGTCGGGGACTCCGGCCTCGAAGGCGGAATTACTAACTTACAGATTGGCTCTGTGTCTTACACGAGTTATTCTGTTTCTTGAGCAACCTCTTCGCAACGGGATTTGCATGTGTAAAGGTGTTCTAACTTTGCGAGTACATATATGTTAGAATGAATAGCACCACGGAGGACACATTTAAACCCAGATGCATTTTCTCGTTGCTAATATTTTGAAATAATCATGTTCTCACAAGCTGAACAGCCTTAAATATTAGATCGTGGAATATTAACTGTTGATATTTTAATAAACGGATGATTATAAACATTTGTAAACTTTTCCAATTTTTATATATCAGTGCACAAAATCCCACTTTTTCAAAACAGTATCTTTTAAAGGTAGGATAATGATTTCCAACATATCAAATTTCAGATAGCACAAATACCTCATACATGTCGTAGTGTCCGTATTAATGTATTAATTCTTCATCAAAACTGCCTAGTTTTAAAATAGTGATAAACAGGGCATAAGATATCTTGAGTTGAACGTTCAAGGATATTCATCTTATGAAAGCGAGAGAAAACTTATGTAGACGGACACGTAGAATGGGAGACAACTCCTGTTTCATCTCGCAACTCCGTCTGGTAATATGCACACCACTCGTCCATCCCATCATTAACATAGCCTGTGTATCTGCAATGTATATAAATGTTTCCCGAGCGTAATATTACACTATACTTCCCTCGTAACTCAATACTAATGTTGTCATTAAATGTACTGGATATTCTATCCGTGAAGCATGTTTCCCATGTGTGGTGGGGTGTTCTGAGTAAGATCAACCGGTTGATAACCAATTCACTGACCGGTTGATCTTTCTCATGAACGCTAATGACATACAGATCCCGCTACAAACGACATTGTGTCGTATCCTATGGCGTACAAAACCATCGCGCTGGTACATAGGATATGTTTTTGTCAATAGCCAATTTTCGTATCTATTTTTTCCCCCAAAACGAGTTAACACTCAGTTTTATTCGTTTAATGGTAGAGCGTAGGTAGCGTTCGACACGAAAAAAAAAGCATAGACTTCGATGAGCATAACGGAACCCAATCTAATTAAAATTAAATCCTATCTACTCCCCCATCGCTTGTAGGATTTAACCGGCTCGCAGTAACGCGAGTGTTGACCAATGTCGAGAGCTCTTCATAGTGCTTTGAAGGGAACATAATAGTAAGTGCTTTCTGGTTGGCTCAGCCGAAGAACACGCCAAGCTGTCGGAGAATCTTCTGATGTTGCCGCCCTCCCGCCAGGTTGGCACCATAACACTATGAGTCAGAGTTTGGTCTGAATCACTCTCCATTACCAATGTTGGCTCTTACACCCGTCAGTTGGATTATATCGGCTTTTCCGGGACTTATTATCTACCTATTTAAAATCGGTAGCTCAGTTACTTACGTTGGTATTTGAAACACCATTAAAATATTAACCCCCCAGATAAACTGGAGATATTACAAGTCATCCATAGCCGTATGTCGGTCCGAATGAGCCGAAATCCCGATAAGGTTCTCGGTCATCCGCGCCTCGACGTTGGAAGTTATTGGTCGCTCATAATCCTGTCTGGCGAATTTTGCTAATCCTGACATGGACATCACGGCGATTTCTTTCGTTCTACAGCCAGGAAGGTCAAATTACATCTTATCGACGTGTCCAACCGATAGCGGAATTTTCGGCCTCTGGTTGGATTGACATGGCTGAAAACAGATTTCCTAGCCGACAGAAGTCGCATTCAACCGTTCTATTGTATTTTACTGATACAGGTAACTGGAGGACTCAGCTTTCGCTTCCACGATGCACTGCGCATGTACAACAGTATACAAGCTAAACTGACACCCCTGTTTAAGTATTCACTTGTCTTCTGCTGTATTTTGTTGAGTTTGCTTTCTCTTATTAACAGAAGATAACTGTGTATTTTATATGTGGAAAATGCCGTTAATACAGTCGTACAAATCGAACTTTGTTTTGGAACAACAAAATAATCTTCTGGGATATTTCATATATTTAATTAAAGTGGCTAGATGCAGAGATTTGGTAAAGAAAATATGAGTAATATTTTTATATATTGAGAGAATATGAGAATGACGAGATTGGAGGACCGAAAGTATCACATGTAATATAAGGTTGCCTTACTCAAGAGTGAAATGGTTAAGAGACGTACCCTCGCTTATATTATACCACCGGCATTTGTATAGCCGAGAACTCCGAATATTCCCACTAGAGGACAGGAAAAAAGCGCATTCTTCCACAACTCAACTAAAAGCACAATTTTAATTGCTCTGCAAACTGAACGAGCAAACTGACATCTCAACATTGAATTACATATACTTCAGATAAGAATTCATATTTAAGTATGGATATGACTGAGATATTGTGATGACATGTGGGAATGGTTATAGTATATGCAAACCGAGCAATAAGGTGTCTTCCTCGCTAAAATTTTTGCCTGAAATAATTAAGCGTGATTTGATACGAAGACAGTGTTGATATTGTTTAGCTATAAGCTCTGTGGATTTAGAAACAACACGGCCTGTTTGCCAACATCTTTACGCAACAACTGGCGGTCACATCGAAATTGTAAGATAAACAAATTTGGTTGAACGACTGGGAGTTGTGTTTGTGAGTGTGTGAATTATTGGGGGGGGGGAGTGTAGGTGAAAGAGTGAGGACGACACAGTAAAATTCCAAAACTGTGGGTTAAGGTGTATCGATTTTTTTTCCTCCATGAAATATCAAGATTAATAACTTAAATAAAATGGGTCCCTGAATTACATAAACCCGGCAATCCCCTGTTGGTCAGCACATGTAGTACACCTCCATTTTGCAAAATAAAACACATCTGCTGGGCAAGAAGGGCGGTGATGCAAGAGAAACGATTCCTTGACGGCATATTGTTTACATAACAGGAAAGGAAGAATTGATACATTTTATAGTCTTTTTTGTTGTGTTATTATTGGCGATTTATTTAGTGATAAATCTGTATTGTTTGGTCATGTTATTATAATAATAAAGACACCCAATTGGCCTAGCGTTTAAATTAAAAATATTTTGTTTAGTTTCGTGTATAAACAATTAGAACAATTTAAAGCTGAATGCTTCTATTATACCCATACACACAACGGACTATTCCCCCACCGTTCCTGCCCTTCGGGCTCTTTTCATATCCTTCAATGAGGATTTTCAACTTGACTCAATGTTATTTGCCTTTCCTAGTTATATAATATGTGATTATATTGTATGCGTTGAATGCACCGGTGGCATGGTAATCCAGTGATAATCCAATGAAACGCAGATAATGGTTCCTGCTAAAGTGGAAAATAGTCAGCATAACTTTATAAGGTTTAAAAAAATCAGCACAAATGTATGATATAGATATTATGACAAATAGGACAAATCATATCAATTTAGAGAGTGACACGAATTGAAGATAGTATGACATAATATGGAATACAATACAAGCGTCTAGTCCCTCATTCAATAATCAACCGTCGTCAAATAAAGAATTTCCGCGTCCATGATCCAAACACCTAACTCATATAATAACATTATCACCAAATTAAAAGGATAAATCATAGTATACATAGAACTAGCCTAATTTCCAGTCAGACAAGCGGTCAACAGTTTTCAAGGATGTCAGCAAGACCTCATGATGTTCCAAAAATAATATTCAGGGTAGCCAGTATTCCGCACATCTAATCTTTTAAAATTCTTAGTTGTAACCGATCCAGTAGTTGGACTCTTACTGGCGGACTTTCAATTGTGTCATTGACAGGTTAAGTATACAGTCATCGTATATTATGACTCGCCTAGTTTGCGACATTCTCCTGCATTTAAAATATCTTAACATCTGATAAAGTTTGTTCTTGAATAGAGCCATTTGTGACCAATCGAATACGGCACATTATAGACATTTGGGCTTATAGGAAAGTGAAAAATGGATGTTCTGCTCTGAAAATAATACACAACGCGACGTGCGACGCGAACGTCCGCCGTGAGTTGTATTTGGAGAAAAATTCCAAACTCGACGTGCAACGGACGTTCGCGTCCCGTCCTCGTCGCCGTCTGTCAATAGATTAACCTAGGGAATAGCGAAGCACAAAGACTTTTCGTAGCGACCCAACGAGTGCTTCAAACTGACACTTCAGACGACCCAATCGGACCACGGGTGCCATCTAACACCTGATGGAAACCGGGGTATTTTCATCCGTTCATATTAAGTACGGAGGAGTCTAGGTTCTCGTTAAGTGACGTTGAGACTAATCCGGGATAATTCAAACCCCTCAGGGTTTATCTCCAGCCAATCTATATGTTCTCTAATCTGTATATGTTACTGTACTTGCATTCCCTTTCTGTATATGACTGTTTAATTTGATCCTTTTGATTGGTGAATAAACAAACAAACAAACAAAAAAACTTGGATGGGTCACAAGGCGCTGTATTGGCTGGGCTGATGAGTGTCCATCTCTGCATGTATGACAATGCATAATGTATGTATGGCTATAACCCTGACGGTGGAAGTTGAACTCTGTGATCAATTGTTCTCCGGACATTCCCGGAGATCTTACAGTAAGATTACCAAACATTCTCGACGATTCCCTGTCAATGAGACTGGGGATTAGTATTGACGGGGAATTATCCGCATATTTAGGCATCCGTGACGTTATATAAACACGTGACCATAAGTGACGTCATCCCCGGAAGTCACCTTTGACACGGATATGACGTCACCGGATGTGAAGTCATCCGTGATTGCATCCACCTCTTCATTTACAGCTTCATTTCCTCCCGCCCCTCAGAAATACGGCATAATAAGGGTTGTATATACTACTATGTACAATAAAAGACGCTTAATTTCGCATAATAACATTTAAGGTATATATTGTTACTTCATTGGCGTGATTTTTCTGTTTTTGTGCATCATATTTGTCGTAGCGATAAATGTCATGCGGAGAACTGGTCAGTCCAGCGGATCAGGCGAATGGAATACTTTGATGTATACTTGTAAACCTCAACTTACACGGGAATATAAAATAATCTTAATATTTAGATCGAATCGCGCGCTTATCGTGCGGTACAAAAAGTACTAGAACAACCTAAGGATTATTGTAGTATGTATTGGACGATGTAAAAAGTACAGGGCGGTGTACCATAATGTAACGGATTTACAGGTAAAACATGAATAATTTACAAAATCTTGCATCGGACGTCAACTGACGACATCGGCGAGAATACCGAGCGCTGTACAAAGTACCAGAGCGTACAAGAAAACAAATTGGTACGGAGAAAACTTGAAACTTGAACATTTAGTCAGAAAACGATACAAAAAACAAAACAGACGAAATGTTGTATCGAACATGTAAAATAAATGCCCTACTGCGAAAGCGTACCAGACGGGAACAGAAAACGGCGTATAATAAATCAATCACGGTAAGGACGAAAAGATCACAGCCAGTTCTCTAATTTTCTAACAGTATACCGGGGGAGACCGACCAGGAAAGATAGGCGAGATGATTCCAAATCAGACAGACGAGAGTGCGATTAAAACCATACACCGGGTACGTTAGAAAACGGGAAATTATAGTCGTTATTTATATTTGACATACACAATATTGTATGGGACATAACAGGAGAGTGCACCAGACGATATAAAAAGTACCGGGCAGTGCAGCGAAAAAGAAAAAAAACTGGTAGAAAACCTGCTGATTTAACTTCGAATTTACAGTACCGGGTGGTGAATGAAGTACCGGACGATATAAGCAAACAGAACGATTTAAATATCTCAGCCTGATCTATCATATTAATAATCGCGCGAGTGTTTTTCTTGAGCTGCGATCAAAATTGACGCACTTTTATAACCACAAGAATTCGCTTGTCGCATTCAATGTTAATTTATTTCTGTCCTTTACTGCCTTTGTGATCTGGTAATGGTTAATAAGTGAAATAATTTCTTCCTTAATAATTCTGCAAATAAAACGAATCATAGCAGACTGCACCTGTCTTTCTTCTCGTTGTACAAGCATATCAGTTTAGCGGATTAGCTGTAGCCCACGGTTCATTTAAGTATACTAAATGCAAATATTCGGACCGGTATTTTGCTCAAAGTTCAACGTATAGGTCTAGTTTCCAGACGTTCATGTAGATAGAAAGATATAATCACCCGTAATTATTATGGAATTATTTCGAGGTATATTACGTTATTTGGCGATGGTCACCTATATTCCGCTTGTTATCATATATTGGCTTTGGGGAGGGGGGACTGATATTTGAACGTTTATCAGACTTAGATACATGAACATAAAACACGCATCTTTAAGAGCGGATCTAGCGAAAATTCATACGGGGTTCGACTATGACAGCCCAACCGGCGAGGGTCCAGGGGCCACATAGGCCAAGGGAAGCTCCAGATCCTAGATCGCCACAGTAAAAAAGTCACACATCATGCCTGATTCTATTCGACTTTCTAGTTGTATTTCGTATTGGAACATTAGAAAACAGTACGATAAGAATACGATTTATTAACACAAAGTTAAAATAAGCGAATTCTCAAAGAGCAACAGACGAAGGACCAGGGCCGATATAGGCCCCAGAAACTCCCGGTCCTAGTTTGCCGGAGATGCGTTTTGCCCGTTTCTCGGAAATAATAATGTAATGCATTTTATATGATGGCCGAGAAGGAACATCGCTGTATTGTGTTAATGATTACGGACAGACACACGCAGGCAGGATGCGAAGTCAGGATGCGAAGCGCGAAGTCAGGATGCGAAGTGACGAAGAGAAGGAAGGCTGGTGCGTTCTGCTATATGATTCGTTTTATTTGCAGAATTATTTAGGAAGTTGCTATCCGCAAGAAATTATTTCACTTAGTAACCATTACCAGATCACAAAGGCAGTAAAGGACAGAAATAAATTAACATTGAATGCGACAAGCGAATTCTTGTGGCTACAAATGTGCGTCAGTTTTGATCGCAGCTCAAGAAAAACACGCGATTATTATTATGATAGATCAGGCTGAGATATTTAAATCGTTCTGTTTGCTTATATCGTCCGGTATTTCATTCACCATCCGGTACTGTAAATTTGAAGCTTAATCAACAGGTTTTCTACCAGTTTTTCTTTTTCGCTGCACTGCCCGGTACTTTTTATTTCGACTGGTGCACTCTCCTGTGATGTCCAATACAATATTGTGTATGCCCCATATAAATAACGACTAAAAATTGCCGTTTCCTAACGTACCCGGCGTACGATTTTAATCGCACTCTCGTCTGTCTGATTTGGAATCATCCCGCCTATCTTTCCTGGTCGGTCTCAACCGGTATGCTGTTAGAAAATTATGATCTTTTCGTTAATACCGTGATAGAGTTATTATACGCCGTTTTCTGTTACCGTCTGATACGCTTTCGCAGTAGGCCATTTATTTTACATGTTCGATACAACATTTCGTCTGTTTTGTTTTTTGTATCGTTTTCTGATTAAATGTTCAAGTTTTCTCCGTACCAATTTGTTTTCTTGTACGCTCTGGTACTTTGTACACCGCTCGGTATTCTCTCCGATGTCGCCTGTTGACGTCCGATGCAAGATATTGTAAATTATTCATGTTTTACCTGTAAATCCGTTACATTATGGTACACAGACCCTGTACTTTTTACATCGTCCAGTACACCCTACAATAATTCTTAGGTTGTTCTAGTACTTTTTTGAACCGCCCGATAACCGCGCGATTCCATCTAAATAGTATAGTTCCTGTTTAAGTTGAGGTTTACAAAAATATATCAAGGTATTCCATTCGCCTGATCCGCTTGACTGACCAGTGTTCTCCGGATGACATTTATCGTTACGACAAATATGATACACAAAGACAGAAAAATCACGCCAGTGAAGTAACAATATATACCTTAAATGTTATTATGCGAAATTAAGCATCTTGTATATACAACCCTTATTCTGTCGTATTTCTGAGGGACTGGAGAAAATGAAGAGGTGGCTGACATCACTGATGACTTCACCTTCGGTGACGTCACATCCGTGTCAAAGGTGACTTCCGGGGATGACGTCACTTATGGTCACGTGTTTATATGACGTCACATATGACTAAATATGTGGATAAGTCCCAGACCATGTGACTTCACAATCAATAGTAATCCCCAGTCTGACTGACGGGAAATCGTCGGGAATGTTCGGTAATCTTAAGGTAATACCCGGTCGTCTCCGGGAATTTGCGGAGAACAATTGACCACAGAGTCCAATATTCCACCGTCAGTGTTATAGCCATACATACATTATGCATTGTCATACGTGCAGCGATACTATGGACACTCATCAGCCCAGCTAGTACAGCGCCTTGTGACCCATCCACATCTTGACCAATCTCAACGTCGCTTAACGAGAACCTAGACTGCTCCGTACTTAATATGAACGGTTGAAAATATCCCGGTTTGCATCAGGTGTTGGATGGCGGATATATATACTTGGGACCTGATAGACCCAATAGGAACCCACTCATGGGTATTTTTCGTGACAGTATGGAGTGTAGCATCTTATTTTTCTGTTTTACGCTCAGGAATACGATGTGAGGGGTTTCGATGCCATGGTACGAATTTTACTGAAAGGTCTGTGTGCGCATGGGTGGAGGTCGACCATCCCTAGTCCGAATCGGTCGTGTTGAGTATCATATTGAAGCACTCGTGGGGCAGCGCCGGACTTGTGTGGGATATCCTGGATATGCCGCCGATTTGCGCATGCGTGGACAGAGAATAATGGCGAAAAGGCATTTGAACGGGCATCCGTGGTCCGATTGGGTCGTGTGAAGTGTCAGTTTGAAGCACTCGTGGTGCCGCTACGAAAATGTCTTTGTGCTTCGCTATTCCCTAGGTTAATCTATTGATAGACGGCGACGAGAACGTGACGCGAACGTCCGTTGCACGTCCGGTTTGGTATTTTCGTTCAAATACGACTCACGGCGGACGTTCGCGTCGCACGTCGCCTTATGTATTATTTTCAGAGCAGAACATGCATTTTCCACTTTCCTATAAGCCCAAATGTCTATAATGTGCCGTATTCGATTGGTCACAAATGGCTCTATTCAAGAACAAACTTTGTCAGATGTTAAGATATTTTAAATGCAGGAGAATATCGAAAACTAGGCGAGTCATAATATACGATGACTGTATACTTAACCTGTCAATGGCACAATTGAAATGACAGAAGTCCGCCAGTAAGAGTCCAACTACTGGATCGGTTACAACTAAGACTTTTAAAAGCTTAGATGTGCGGAATACTGGCTACCCTGAATATTATGTTTGGAACATCATGAGGTCTTGCTGGCATCATTGGAAACTGTTGACCGCTTCTGTCAGTCTGACAAGTTCTATTTGGTGATAATGCTATTACATGAATTAGGTGTTTGGATCATGGACGCGGAATTTCTTTATTGGAAGACGGCTGAATATTGAATGACGGGCTAGACGCTTGTATTGGTATTCTATATTATGTCATACTATCTTCAATTCGTGTCTCTCTCTAAATTGGTATGATTTGTCATATTTGTCATAATATCTATATCATACATTTGTGCTGATTTTTCAAACCTTATAAAGTTATGCTGACTATTTTCCACTTTAGCAGGAACCATTATCTGCGTTTCATTGGATTATCACTGGATTACCATGCCACCGGTGCATTCAACGCATACAATATAATCACATATTATATAACTAGGAAAGGCAAATAACATCCGAGTCAAGTTGAAAATCCTCATTGAGGGATACGAAAAGAGCCCGAAGGGCAGGAACGGTGGGGGAATAGTCCGTTGTGTGTATGGGTATAATAGAAGCACTCAGATTTAAATTGTTCTAATTGTTTATACACGGAACTAAATATGTTTTTAATTTAAACGCTACACCAATTGGGTGTCATAAGCAAATATGGTCCGGTAACTGAACGATTTTGAGACATTATTATAATAACATGATCAAACAATACAGATTATCACTAAATAAATCGTCAATAATAACACAACAAAAGAGACTATAAAATGTTTCAATTCTTCCTTTTCTGTTATGTAAACAATTTGCCGTCAAGGAATCGTTTCTCTTGCATCACCGCTCTTGTCGCCCAGCACATGTGTTTTTATTTTGCAAAATGGAGGTGTACTACATGTGCTGACCAACAGGGGATTGCCGGGTTTATGTAATACAGGGACCCATTTTATTTACGTTATTAATCTTGATATTTCATATTCATGCTTTGAGGAAACAAAAATCGATACATCTTAACCCACAGTTTTGAAATTTTACTGTGTTGTCCTCACTCTTTCACCTACACCCCATCCCCCCCCCCGCGCCATAATTCACACACTCACAAACACAACTCCCAGTCGTTGAATTCAGCCAAATTTGTTTATCTTACAATTTCGATGTGACCGCCAGTTGTTGCGTAAAGATGTTGGCAAACAGGCGGAGTTGTTTCTAAATCCACAGAGCTGATATTAACAATATCAAAACTGTCTTCGTGTCAAATCACGCTTAATTATTTCAGGCAAAAAATTTAGCGAGGGAGTCACCTTATTGCTAGGTTTGCATATACTATAACCATTCCCACATGTCATCACAACATCTCATTGATATCTATACTTAAGTATGAATTGTTATCTTAAGTATATGTAATTCAATGTTGAGATGTCAGCTTGCTCGGTTAGTTTGAAGAGCAGATAAAATTGTGCTTTTAGTTGAAGTTGGGTTATGGAAGCATGCGCTTTTTCCTGTCCTCAAGTGGGAATATTCGGAGTCCTCGCCTATACAAATGCCGGTGGTATAATATAAGTTAGGTAACGTCTCGTAACCATTTTATTCTTGAATAAGACAACCTTATAGATACTTTCGGCCCTCCAATCTCGTCATACTCATATTCTCTCAATTTATTCATCCAAAAATAACAATCTTGTATTGCGATTACTACCCTCTGTATTTGATCAAATGTAAGTGAATAACTCATAATACTTCCCGATCGGGAATTATATTGCGGAGAAGATGCGGCAGGGAACAAGGGTCCGCATATAATCTACATATTACATTCTATTAGGAAGCCTTTTTCGATCTAATGAAGATATATTATTAGCTAGTAACATTTTGTAAAAATATTACTCATATTTTCTTTACCAAATCTCTGCATTGGTGCAGTAATTTAGCCACTTTAATTAAATATATGAACTATCCCAGAAGATTATTTTGTTGTTCCAAGATAAAGTTCGATTTCTGCGACTGTATTAACGGCATTTTCCTCATATAAAATACACAGTTATCTTCTGTTAATAAGAGCAAGCAAATTCAACAAAATACAGCAGGAGACAAGTGAATATTTAAACAGGGGTGTCAGTTTAGCTTGTATACTGTTGTACATGCGCAGTGCATCGTGGAAGCGAGACCCGAGTCCTCCAGTTATCTGTATTAGTAAAATACAATAGAACGGTTGAATGCGGCTTCTGTCGGCTAGGAAATCCGTTTTCAGCCATGTCAATCCAACCAGAAGCCGAAAATTCCGTTATCGGTTGGACACGTCGATAAGATGTAATTTGACCTTCCTGGCTGTAGAACTAAAGAAATCGCCGTGATGTCCATGTCAGGATTAGCAAAATTTCGCCAGACAGGATTATGAGCGACCAATAACTTCCAACGTCGAAGCGCGGATGACCGAGAAGCTTATCGGGATTTCGGCTCATTCGGACCGACATACGGCTATGGGTGACTTGTAATATCTCCAGTTTATCTGGGGGGTTAACATTTTAATGGTGTTTCAAATACCAACGTAAGTAACTGAGCTACCGATTTTAAATAGGTAGATAATAAGTCACGGAAAAGCCGCTATAATCCAATGTAATGTAAGATCCAACATTGGTAATGGAGAGCGATTCAGACCAAACTCTGACTCATAGTGTAATGCGGGGCAGACTGGACTGGTCTTTGGCGTAAACCTTGAGTTAAAGCAGAGACCATGATCCTATCCCCTTCCCCGACTGCAACTGAAGTAGTTAAAATGCGGCCGTGATGTCATAAGACTATTATATATTCATGAGCTGAGCGCTCTGAACACCAAATTCAATTGAAATCAGTAAGATCCTACATAGCGACATATACGATTGGAGAGCATTGATAGGATATTAATTTATTAAGATTGAACGAGACCTAATTTGGCCTTACCATGGAACGATGTCAGCTTCCGTGATACGTTGGAATGATGTCTTAGCCTGCTTTCATAATAACATCATTCGGTGCCCAAGGAGCCCCTGTTTCTGGACGAACATTTTCTTACTACTGATAATTAATCCGTTTTAACCGATACGTAATTCGTATTAACCAATTCCTTAATTTGTAATAACGGATTACCAACCCACGTAATCCGTTATAACGGATTAGCAACAACAGATTAGCAATTCGTTATAACGAATTACTTACTTCGCCAAAACGGCTTGTTAATTTGCTATAACGGATTAGTAATTCTTTACAACGGACTACTGGATCTCACTTTATAATTACCGTGACACTAACGGGGCTTCGTAATATTCAAATAACACCGGATATAAAACAAATTGTCTTGTATAGAAGTTAGCCATCATAAGAAATGACATCATATATGACTGAGAGCACGAGGGTGCCTGTTGTGGGTTGAATATATATCAAGGTAGTGCGGAAAACAAGAAAATCTCCTATTTCTTTGTGATACAGATACAAGACACTGAAAAACACAGACGGGATAGACCAGACCGGAAACTGCATACGGATGACGACGACAAGAATTAAACAGCGCGGTGAGTGGGGGCGACTCAGAACGAGAACGACCGGAAATGGAATACTCAATCCGACACAAGACCAGCCGCGTCACCCCTCAGATGCCACGAACTGACGGTTGTTTAATACAGAATATGATCCTTTGACTTCCACGCAGTGTAGGACGTAGTCTGCCATCCTGTATCCTGTATTTAGAAACTCTTGACAAATCGCATGAAGAAGACATAAACGCATTGGAGTTCGATCTCGTGGATCAGATTGATGATGTGGAATCTAAAACGTCAAATCCGAAAATAAGTACCCAAACCCGACCCCGAACTTCGACTCCTTCTCTATACTGAAAGAGTATGATATTCCCTAGATTTCCTATAGAAGGCGCTAACAAGCTTACTCACCTGTATTGATAACACCTTTGTTAGCATTCAGCCAACTCGGCAAGGCCAAACCAAAAAATATGGAAAACCCCAGTATGAAGAGATTCCGGGAGGAATTGAGATCAACAAACTGCAAATTGGATAACCCTACAGCTGTTATCATCCCTGGAATTGAAAATTACACAGATGATAATTTGGCCAAGAGTTTGGTTACGGGTTTGTGAAGCTTATGTTCTGTAAACCACAAAAAAGAATAAGTTAATAAATTAATGGTCATGAATAAATGGTTGTGGAGATTGGGGTACACTGGGACATTTTTCACATCTTGTTTGCAAGAATCTTCGCTATTATTATCCTGTAGCGTAGCTTCCTATGTTCTAGTTAGAACAAATATTTAATACTGCTTCTCATAAAATATTTATCAGAGGCCAAATATGAAGAGGAAAATATTTTGTGTGATTTCCATTACAACGGAAGCATCTGACTTTGAAATTCCTAGTAAAACTCATTAATTCCGATAGGGTTATAGTAATTATTAGTATCTTGGAAGAAATTAATGCACTTTAATAACATGTTATGATGATAGTAAATTTCATCAATTGATTACTATGGTGCCAGTCTGTCCCCGGTGCATGACATATTCCATTTTGTGAAAAAACTAATACATACATCTGAGATAATCAATCGATACAGTCAATTCAATTGTTCCTTTGTCCATCCTCTTTCAACAGTAATGAAAACTTGGTATAACAAAATATCCTCATCAGTCTCTCAGACTGATCCAGTTTCTTGAGTGAGAGACAAACACAGACATAAGATTATGGCAGGTGTCAATCTTCTCTGGTTCAAAGAAGGTGTGCGACTGATGTCTGCCCTCACTCTCTGACACGCATCAACAACAAACATCAACTTCTCCTCATCAACAGACATCTTTTTCTGCATATACACAGCAGTTCAGGGGAAGCAAACCTGCTTTGTAGGGTAACATTTAGAGGAACTGTATAGAAAACATGAATTGCAGGCAAGCCCCTTGAAGATGCGTGGACCTCTCAGTCCATTTTTTTCTGGTGAAGTAGGATATGGGTTGCATGATTTATGTTCCGTATATACAATATACAATAGACTTTTCTTAAAAAACTCCGCATCAAATGTTCTTACGCGAGCGCTGCGGCGAGATTACAACATGCATGGAAGTGTAGCTTGATCAGCGCCATGGGAAAATAATGCAAATGAGCAAGCGTGATAACAGAAACACATTGATTGACATTTATTTTATTTTTATTTTTTATGTATTAATTTTTTCAGGTCAGCAAACGGGTTCAAAATTTTCCTGAGTCAGGCCAAAAAAATGGGCTCTCCTACTCTCTAGTTTTAAATAATTTCCAATGTACGGTAACATGTTCGGTGACAAAAAATGAAAGCAATATGTTGCAACAGAAAATCAAGGCAGCCGAATGGTCTTAATAAGACACGAGCCACCTACGTCATATGCTCACTCTCAAGCAGTGGACATCCTTGATAGTAATGAAAATAACTTTTGAGGATTTGTTTAGTCTTCAGTTGACGACCAACTTGGCATCGAAAACTTCACAAATGCACCTGTCATCCAAGTATCGGTTAGTTGTTGACAATATTGCACCAAAACAGTCCGACATATATAGATATTTCAGCTAGCTATGATTATGGTAGCTAATTTCGAGATATTCCAAAATAACATTTTCGAGACTACCCATCCAAAGATGACCATTCTGCGATGGTCTGAATCTTGAATTGGCATGCAACTCATGGTTTGCATATGGACTTCGTGATATTGGAGAACCAACGGACAAAAACAGTGCACAATCTGAGCTATCAATAAATTATAAAATAAATTAAAATCATAAAATCATCATAACCAGCAGAAAATCTAATCAGTTCATCAGTCACAACAAAGGAAGCTCTCACCAAAATTTGGCCAGATCTATGGATATACAGTGGATAATAACACATGTTGATGGACGGACGTACATGGCAACGAACAGACCCCGCACCGCAATGGGATGAGAGGTGAAACTCAACCAACTACAAAGGATCCACACCCCTTTAACGCCTATATTGTTTCTTACCAAACATCACCATGAAGACACCACCCATCACGGGATCGGGTATCGTGATAAAAAGAGCGCCGAACTTCCCCAGACATCCCAGAAGTATCATAATGAACGCTCCCCATTGTATCACCCGACGACTGCCCACCTTCAAGGGAATGAATCCAGTACATATGTGAAAGGGAGGAAAATATCACAGGAAACAAGGTCTCTTTTCATATGTATGGTAAAATAATATGTCTTTACATGAGTTGTAACCCCATCCTCCCCACAGCGCATTCTCCATTTCACAGGCTCATTTATCTTCCCTGACTACAATAGCGGAAGTTGACCTTTACTTCGTTGCTATGACGTACAGGGGAAACCCCACGTACGCACGGTTAATTTTGAATCCGGTCGAACAACTCCTTCAGTTTTGCTCTTGAGCGAACTACTTTTCATATGCTCTGTCCAGATAAACAAGGAAAATAATCTCCAGATAATTCTTTTTAACGCTACATGTAGGTCAACAGAGGTATTATGCAGACTTGAAAAGTAATCGAAATGTTCGGCAAACATCTATTTTACTATATATGATGTCACTTCCGGCGATGTGCGCGCGGCCACGAATCCAGTCCAAAAATCTGACTGGTGGCTGGAGTATTGTTAGAGCCCCAGCGAGGTGGTTGTTGTAACCCTGGAGAAATATGTCTTACACGTGCCTGGGTTATTAGATAGGAGCCGTCCATTCTTTCCTACTGGACATTCTTTTCCTTTTCCACCGATAAAAGAAAACCTTACAGCGACCCACTTTACTTCATGGGTTGCCTCCGTTGAAGTACAATTTTCACTGTTGGTAGACAATATTGAACAGGGTGACATAGCATGATAATATTTCCTGTCATTGCTGATCCGATGTGAATGTGTGATATATATATATATATTATCATGACACTGTGTTGTTCTCGATTTCTCGGAGTCTGATCGCCGTATCGACCGAGACCGCAGGTCGAGGTCGATGCGGCGATCAGACTCCGAGAACGAGAGCTGATACAAAGTGCGAGAACAACACAGTGTCATGATGATATATTTATCATATACTTTACTTATATGTTGCTCTCCTCTCTTAAAAGCGTGGTAAATTAACGAACTATTTTGAGGCACCTCAATTGTGTAACAAGGTTCATTATGCAGTTTTGAATCAATGCGCGCGCGAGGAGGAGTGCTAAAAATAAACGGAGTACACAGGCGTACCTGTTTCCCAGTGACTTACCGAAACTGGGTCAGGATATCAGAGAATAAATCACACACTGACACTCGATTCTTTGTAAGGCTCAGGATATTACTCATTTCCTCCTGCTGTTCATGTGACGCTACGGCATAGTTATTCAGGGAAGCAACATTTTTGTGCCCAGTCAACTGGATTATTGTGGTTGGTGCTACTCCCGCGTGAAGGAGTCGAGTCGCTGTTGTGGACCGAGCACTGTGGTTTGTTTTTCTACCAGTCAAGTTCGCGCGTTTTGCCATTTTATTCATCATGGTGTGCAGGTAATTTTTACCCATGGCTTGACATTTGTACCACTTTGTACTATTTGACTTGCGCTGATGGTTAACGGACAGATAGAAGGGGCTTTTGGGGTCACACATTTCGCGGGGTCTGTGGTCGCGGAAAGTTTTATACATTTGCACCGGACATTCTTCTTTATTTTCCAGCAGAGCAAATTGCTTCGGTTGAAACGGCCTCTGATGACCGAAGGCACTTTCGCCGCTCCTTGTTTTAGTGTCACGTTCATTGAATTTTAAAAATTCTACACCTCGCTCATCAGACTGTAAAGAGATGTCCCCCCATTTGAGTTTCCGGTTTTCGTCACGTCCCCTAAGGCCGAAATGGACAGTGTTATTAAGCCAAATTTGATTTTGCAGAGCGCGGGGGCTTTTATTTCCCAGTATTCCTTTTTCTTTTAGTAATTTCTGTTCGTTCGCAGTTAGAGGTGCTGATTTGTTGGGGCGGTTCCCTTTCCCTTTTTGTTTGAGTTCTTTTCGTTTTGAAGCCAAAACATCCCTACTTGTTTTAAATTCTTGACTGAAGATCAGGCTTGAGGGGTACTGTTTCTCCCGCAGCCATCGATCAATCCCTCTTTGGTAACTGGTCAGGGTGTCGGGCTCGTACTCTGAATCGTCGTGTTTTCTGATAGACAGCATAAAAGACCCAACATAGTTATTGAGCTCAGTGGGAGGGATTGTTTCGATTGTTCTGTTTTCAAAATTTGGGCCGGCGTTCAACCATTTGGTGAAGGTTTTCACAACACTTTCAGTTTTTCTCACAGTGTTTTTGTTTCGCATTCTGTCCACAAATTCAGTTTGTTGCTCGTCGAACTGGACAAATGTTGGCGCTCTTGAAGTTGAAGGGAAGTTTTGTTTAGTTTGGGCTGTCAAGCGTTAATATCCGAGGGTGTGTCGGAGTCATCAGAGTCCAATGGTTTTTCTGTTAATTCCTGGGAAGTGGGGGATGTTTGGGATTTTTTTTCTGTCGGTGCATCGGACTGTTGAGTGGCCTTGTCGAGAGCAAGAACTAACATTCTATCGTCGTCGCTATTACTGGATATGAGATGAACGCTTTCATCGTCGTCCGACGGAAACCCCATATCGAAGTTGGGCGGTTCTGAATCTGTACTGAAATCAACATCTTGGTCGACAACCTGACTGTTACTGTCCGTGCCCGGAGGACGGACTTCCGCCATGTTTTGTGTGTCCACAGACCTGATATCCAAACGAAGTGAAAAATAACTGGAACGGTTTAAAGTTTTGCACAAATACTGGAAATTGGACCAAACTATATACAAATTATTGAACTGGAATGACTTTTCTATGAGAGAAACTTAGCGGAACATCAGTCAACAACAAGAAGATTTATGGTACGGGCTTCGGACAATTTGTAGAAAGCAGACGATAAGTATGGTAATTAAATATGTTTTATTCGTTTCACTACATTTTTTTCTGTTGGTTTTTATGCTAATAATATTTTTATGCTATTCGATTGCAAAAATAACTTTCAGAACTCATCAGTATGGTTGAAATTGACAGTTCCACAAATAGAACGAAAACCAAAAGTTCACGGGATTCCCCCCGAGACGTTGCCAACGTTACCGGCGAAAGTAGTTCCGGTAAGCAAGTGGGGCGATACAACATACCGACTGTGGTGATACAGAAATAGAAAACGCGAGTGTGTATCACTATCCTAGCACGCATAGGTGTATGATAAGTTAAGATATATTATTCACTAAGGATAAACACCGTATAATTTTATATTATAAAACGGGAAGGAATATAATTTACCAACAGCAACCGAACTGCCGGAGCTGGGAAAGGAATTAAATAGGGAATAAAGAGTATATTCGCTCCATCGCAGTATATTCCGAAATTAACATTCACATATTACTGAAAAATAAAAACAGGTGCCTTGAAAGCTATTGAGCTTGTATCGAAATGTTCATAAAGTGTCCTTATCAGTTTGGAAATTATGTGCCTGCTTGAAACATTTAAACTGAGAGAAACTTAATTATTCCAGTTTCCAATTTTCAAAGGGTGTTTCATGCTAGTGAGGAGAATTTTAAGTTGTAAGTTAATATTCGATATTCCGGAAAACTTATGTGTCCCCGGTCTCTTGGATATCGGGATATTTTTGTATTTGCTCAATGCCAGGTTACCGTACTTAAGCGTGTAACACTATTCGGGCTTGGCGGGGAGGGGAGGGGGCATAATGCCTACCAAACATTTCACCGCAGCACAGGAACTAAGGAAAGAAGACAGGTGAATATTTCTTACTTTGCGCGAAGATTACTGACGTCAGATTTTTAAGAGTATTTGCATAATTCTAGGTGTAGAAGATCGTGGGTAATTTCAAACTGGAGGCCATGAAGCAACGGCAATTGGGGGCCATGAGGCAACGGCAACTGTAGGCCATGAGGCAACGGCAACTGGAGCCCTTGAGACAAACTTCGATCGGTCCAAAATAGGGGAGCAAAGGCTTCCAGAAGATGACGTCACTGTAACCTCATCAATACAGTCATATTGGATGTTTTACATTTTCAGGTACACCCTACACTCAAATATATAGCACGCAAAGTGTCAGAACTCTACACAACGGGAAACGAAAAGAAATAGGAGTGGTGGCTAAATGGTAACATTCTCCAATTGGCCCAGGTCTCATAGGCTTAACCCGCCCTTCCTTTGATGACAAAGTCATGTAATCGTTAACATACCTTAGTTATGCCGATAGCGCCAATGGTTTCGCTGCAGGAGGTAGTGCCGTTACCAGATCCCCAAGCACCGGCTAATAAACATCCTATACCTTCTACTCCAATACCTGAACATCAAGTTATCATGTTTTATTTACTTGTGTAATTATTCAAATGAATAATAAGTGAATGCTCATCATTCATCATGTCATAATAGCTTAGTCTACATGCATGTTGCCTGTGTCGTTCATAATTCTGATCGGACTGACACAGCGACTACAGTTCCATGTGCGGGTGCTGAAACTCCTGAACACACACACATACTTACGCAGGTAGCCTTGTGGGAGGAGTTCGCATGCACTTCAGTTTCTCTATAAGAAACGATGATTTTAAAACAGTTTTTCTCTAGAAGAAACGGTTTGTTAAACAGTTATAAGGAAAAGCTGTTTTAGAAACATCGTTTCTCATAGAGAAAAACTGTTTTAAAATCGTTCCTAAAAGAGACAAAAACTGTTTTAAAATCAACGTTTCTTATAGAGAACCCACATTCGAAAAGCTAAGGGTATCTTTTAAGGAACAATGTTTCTTAGGGAGCGTGTCAAAAGTTTTGACGTTCAAACTAAAAGAATGCGTCAGAAAATGAACAGGTGCTCGTTCTTTTTCTTCGAGCAAACGAACGTTCGACAGTCAGAAAATGAACACCACCCCGTCAGAAAAAATGAACGTCAGAAAAAGAACGTTCTTTTTTGAACGTTCAAATTAGTGTGTATGATAGCGGTCAGAATTCGCTGAAGAGCTCACATTACGGCTATCGTGTCGACTTATACTAGAACGAAAAAAAACAAACAAAAACAGATCACTCGAAAAGGCAGCACCTTTGAGACTTGCACTAGCTTTCGCAGGTATGTAACCCACTTCCTCTGAAGAAATACTTTCGTTCTTTCAAAGCAACTACGGCAAAGATTTGACGTTTATCTACAGCAAATTCAATAAATGTATTTAAAAAAATAAAAGTGGATCTTTCGTGCATATTCTGGGGAATTATTTACCGGGAATTATAGAACGAGCGACATAGAGGAACTAATAATAAACGCGCGTGTATTATTTTTTTGGAAGAAAACGAGATGAACTATATAATATTAAACTTCGACAGAGAAATATCACCATACTGATTTGGCCTCATTGAAAGTCCGATGTGACCAAATATCGTAAAGAATGATACAATAATCGGGTGAACAAGTTGATGAATTAAGCTCCTTAAAACGTTCGTAATTTGATTTAATTTGATAGACAAATAAGGACTTTGTTGTGATATCAAACCACACATTATTATATTACGTAAAGTCGGCGAATGTTGATCCCGAATATTAACCGTATATGCTAAATCCCTAGCTGTTCCCTATTTGTACTGTCCGACCTGCTCTGTATTGACAGTGTGTGACGCGCGAGGATCGTCTGCACATGAGGCCCAGAAAGGGGGCGAGCTCAGAGTCGTTGCTGTTCCCGGGTATATAGAATTGTAAGGTGTGTGCTTCATTGCATCAGATTTCTTCACCGCTACTAATTTTTTTCGTATGGAAAAATAGTGACAGTCTCCAGGTCCAGATGGCTTTTTATGCACACCAAATTACCACCCGGGATTTTCCTGGTAGGCCGTAACTGAAACTGTCAACATTTGAAACTCGACATAATATTGTTTCAATTTAATTTATTACACATCTTGCGGTGTTCTAAATGCTGTTCGTTATATTTATTATTTGGTGTTAAAAATGATCCATCACGGAAAGCCCCTTGAACAGATGCACATATCAATATAGCGTTGATTTTATTATCGTATTTTGATAGATCAATAAAGCTCAATAAACGATTCACTTATATTTCACCATATCACATGATCGATATGAAATCTGAAATACATTTTTCGCTATTAAATTCAAAATTACTTGAAGAGAAAATTACCCCCAAGAGTTCTAACGTTTTGTCCTCGTGATTGTGTTATAAGTTACATATCCAATGATCGAGTACCGATTATCTCTCATCTGAAGTATTTCAGAATGAAAGTGATTTTTTTCATGAATCCAATTTTACAGTTTGGTGTCATGTGAATCACACTGAGAACAGGAATTTATTGCACAATACAGAATTATACGGAGCATTATTTGTATGTGACAAGGACCACGATCATGAAATGCGAGGTTCGAAAGCCATGCTTCTCACAACAGGACTAGATAAATAGTTGTTGAATGCATAGCCCCCCACCAATCATGCGCCAGAATTGAGATGTCTTTAGCTGCGGGAAGAAAATTAGTCATGTTTTGAAATTATTAATATGCATTCATCGAATTTTTAACACCTGTCTTGGTTTTATAAATATAAAGTATATTTGCCGCAGCTCATTTCCTGAACTGAAATTATAAAGGAGATTGTATTGTTAGGCGGGGGTTTGCCCACAGCCAGTCGACGCATATAGGAATGTACATTTCTTCTCTCCATATGTCAATCACAATGCAATGTACAATCTGTCGTCGGCGGCAGCTGTCAATCAACGGACTGAATGTTACGGTGAACCATGATAACTTCGCATATTTTCGGTACCAAGACGTTATTATTTCACCACGTTGCAGTCGATTTCACATGCACATATTGGAGAATAAATACACAATTTAGGCGAATATATTGCCGTTGTTACAGGTAGCGACTGAACGGTCGATTTCAACGTTTGATTGGCCCGTAATGTCCACACGGTATAGTATCATCAGTAAACAATATTTATTTTACTTTTAATTGGTTCATACTGATAGCCTTAAATCTTATTTCAGATACTGAATGCAATTTTGAGAAAGATTGAAATAAATTGTCGACGTCACACATGTTGACCTCTTGGGATTCGAACCCGGTAAAACAAAATTTCGCGA
>JAVTVY010003918.1:0-37651 GCA_036873755.1 Hanleya hanleyi | reverse complement strand
AACCATTTTCACTCCACAGCACGGGATCTGGTCTCTTCTATACACCAACATCACAGATGCAAACATGAGTTATCTTTTGAAAAATGGTGGATTTCATAATCCATTTCCACCGCAAAAAAATATGATATGGAGAACCTTTTTTTTCTCTCCACGCCGTAGAACCAAGTCTTATCTCTTCCCCGAATAAGATTCAAAGATAAGCAAACCATTTTCACCCCACAGCACGTGATCTGGTCTCTTCTATACACCCACATCACAGATGCAAATATGAGATCTCTTGAAAAATGGTCGATTTCTTAATCCAATTCCACCACACAAAAATATGATATGGAGACGCTTTTTTTCTCCACGCCGTAGAACCAAGTCTTGTCTCTTCCCCGAATGAGTTTCAAAGAAAAGCAAACCATTTTCACTCCACAGCACGGGATCTGGTCTCTTCTATACACCAACATCACAGATGCAAACATGAGTTATCTTTTGAAAAATGGTGGATTTCATAATCCATTTCCACAGCAAAAAAATATGATATGGAGAACCTTTTTTTTCTCTCCACGCCGTAGAACCAAGTCTTACCTCTTCCCTGAATAAGATTCAAAGATAAGCAAATCATTTTCACCCCACAGCACGTGATCTGGTCTCTTCTATACACCCACATCACAGATACAAATATGAGCTATCTCTTGAAAAATGGTCGATTTCTTAATTCAATTCCACCACTTAAAAATATGATATGGAGACGCTTTTTTTCTCCACGCCGTAGAACGAAGTATTGTCTCTTCCCCGAATGAGCTTCAAAGAAAAGCAAACCATTTTCACTCCACATCAGGTGATATGGTCTCTATATACACACACATCACGGATGCAAATATAAGCTATCTCTCAAAAAATGGTCGATTGATCAATCCATTTCCAGTGCAAAAAAAAAAATAGATGGAGAAGCTTTTTTTTTCTCCGCGTCGTAAAACCAAGTCTTGTCTCTTCCTCGAATAAGTTTCAAAGAAAAACAAACCATTTTCATCCCACAGCTCGTGATCTGGTCTCTTCTATACACCAACATCACAGATGCAAACATGAGTTATCTTTTGAAAAATGGTGGATTTCATAATCCATTTCCACAGCAAAAAAATATGATATGGAGAACCTTTTTTTTCTCTCCACGCCGTAGAACGAAGTATTGTCTCTTCCCCGAATGAGCTTCAAAGAAAAGCAAACCATTTTCACTCCACATCAGGTGATATGGTCTCTATATACACACACATCACGGATGCAAATATAAGCTATCTCTCAAAAAATGGTCGATTGATCAATCCATTTCCAGTGCAAAAAAAAAATAGATGGAGAAGCTTTTTTTTCCCCCACGCCGTAGAACCAAGTCTTGTTCCTTCCCCGAATAAGTTTCAAAGAAAAGCAAACCATCTCTTCTATGCACCCACATCACAGATGCAAATATGAACTATCTCTTGAAAACTGGTCGATTTCTTAATAAAATTCCATCACATAAAAATATCATATGGAGATGCTTTTTTCTCCACGCCGTGGAACCAAGTCTTGCCACTGCCCCGAATAAGTTTCAAAGAAAAACAAGCCATTTTCATCCCACAGCTCCTGATATGGTCTCTAGTATACACACACATCACAGATGCAAATATGAGCTATCTCTTGAAAAATGATCGATTTCTTAATCCAATTCCACCACACAAAAATATGATTTGGAGACGCTATTTTCCTCCACGCCGCAGAACCAAATATTGTATCTTCCCCGAATAAGTTTCTAAGAAAAGCAAACCATTTTCACCCCACAGCACGTGATGTGGTCTCTTCTATACACCCACATTACAGATGCAAATATGAGCTATCTCTTGAAAAATGGTCGATTTATTAATCCATTTCCACATAAAAATATGATACGGAGACGCTTTTTTCTCCGCGCCGTAGAACCAAGTCTTGTCTCTTCACCGAATAAGTTTCAAAGAAAAGCAAACCATTTTCACCCCACAGCACGTGATCTGGTCTCTTCTATACACCCACGTCACAGATACAAATATGAGCTATCTTTTGAAAAATGGTGGATTTCATAATCCATTTCCAACGCATAAAAATATGACATGGAGAACCTTTTTTTTCCCCCCACGCCGTAGAACCAAGTCTTGTCTCTTCCCCGAATAAGATTCAAAGACAAGCAAACCATTTTCACCCCACAGCAAGTGATCTGGTCTCTTCTATACACCCACATCACAGATACAAATATGAGCTATCTCTTGAAAAATGGTCGATTTCTTAATTCAATTCCACCCCATAAAAATATGATATGGAGACGCCTTTTTTTTTCACGCCGTAGAACCAAGTATTTTCTCTTTCCCGAATGAGCTTCAAAGAAAAGCAAACCATTTTCACTCCACAGCACGTGATATGGTCTCTATATACACACACATCACGGATGCAAATATAAGCTATCTCTCAAAAAATGGTCGATTGATCAATCCATTTCCAGTGCAAAAAAATAGATGGAGAAGCTTTTTTTTCTCCGCGTCGTAAAACCAAGTCTTGTCTCTTCCTCGAATAAGTTTCAAAGAAAAACAAACCATTTTCACTCCACAGCACGGGATCTGGTCTCTTCTATACACCAACATCACAGATGCAAACATGAGTTATCTTTTGAAAAATGGTGGATTTCATAATCCATTTCCACCGCATAAAAATGATATGGAGAACCTTTTTTTTCTCTCCACGCCGTAGAACCAAATCTTGCCACTTCCCCGAATAAGTTTCAAAGAAAAACAAACCATTTTCATCCCACAGCTCGTGATCTGGTCTCTTCTATACACCCACATCACAGATGCAAATATGAGCTATCTCTTAAAAAATGGTAGATTTATTAATTCAATTCCCCACATAAAAATATAATTTGGAGACGCTATTTTTCCCCACGCCGTAGAACCAAGTCTTGTCCCTTCCCCGAATGAGCTTCAAAGAAAAGCAAACCATTTTCACCCCACAGCACGGGATCTGGTCTCTTACATACACCCACATCACAGATGCAAACACGAGCTATCTTTTGAAAAATGGTGGATTTCATAATCCATTTCCACCTCATAAAAATATGATATGGAGAACCTTTTTTTTCTCTCCACGCCGTAGAACCAAGTCTCGTCTCTTCCCCGAATAAGTTTGTAAGAAAAGCAAACCATTTTCACGCCACGGCACGTGATCTGGTCTCTTCTATACACCCACATCACAGATGCAATATGAGCTATCTCTTGAAAAATGGTCGATTTCTTAATCAAATTCCACCACATAAAAATATGATATGAAGACGCTGGTCTCTTCCATACACCAACATCACAGATGCAAACATGAGTTATCTTTTGAAAAATGGTGGATTTCATAATCCATTTCCACCGCAAAAAAATATGATATGGAGAACCTTTTTTTTCTCTCCACGCCGTAGAACCAAGTCTTGTCTCTTCCCCGAATAAGATTCAAAGATAAGCAAACCATTTTCACCCCACAGCACGTGATCTGGTCTCTTCTATACACCCACATCACAGATACAAATATGAGCTATCTCTTGAAAAATGGTCGATTTCTTAATTCAATCCCACCACATAAAAATATGATATGAAGACGCTTTTTTCTACACGCCGTAGAACCAAGTCTTGTCTCTTCTCCGAATAAGTTTCTAAGAAAAGCAAACCATTTTCACCCCACAGCACGTGATCTGGTCTCTTCTATACACCCACATCACAGATGCAAACATGAGTTATCTTTTGAAAAATGGTGGATTTCATAATCCATTTCCACCGCAAAAAAATATGATATGGAGAACCTTTTTTTTCTCTCCACGCCGTAGAACCAAGTCTTGTTCCCCGAATAAGTTTCAAAGAAAAGCAAACCATTTTCACCCCACAGCACGTGATCTGGTCTCTTCTATGCACCCACATCACAGATGCAAATATGAACTATCTCTTGAAAACTGGTCGATTTCTTAATGAAATTCCATCACATAAAAATATCATATGGAGATGTTTTTTTCTCCATGCCGTGGAACCAAGTCTTGCCACTGCCCCGAATAAGTTTCAAAGAAAAACAAACCATTTTCATCCCACAGCTCCTGATATGGTCTCTAGTATACATACACATCACAGATGCAAATATGAGCTATCTCTTGAAAAATGATCGATTTCTTAATCCAATTCCACCACACAAAAATATGATATGGAGACGCTATTTTCCTCCACGCCGCAGAACCAAATATTGTATCTTCCCCGAATAAGTTTCTAAGAAAAGCAAACCATTTTCACCCCACAGCACGTGATGTGGTCTCTTCTATACACCCACATTACAGATGCAAATATGAGATATCTCTTGAAAAATGGTCGATTTATTAATCCATTTCCACATAAAAATATGATACGGAGACGCTTTTTTCTCCGCGCCCTTGAACCAAGTCTTGTCTCTTCATCGAATAAGTTTCAAAGAAAAGCACACCATTTTCACCCCACAGCACGTGATCTGGTCTCTTCTATACACCCACGTCACAGATACAAATATGAGCTATCTTTTGAAAAATGGTGGATTTCATAATCCATTTCCAACGCATAAAAATATGATATGGAGAACCTTTTTTTTCTCCCCACGCCGTAGAACCAAGTCTTGTCTCTTCCCCGAATAAGATTCAAAGACAGGCAAACCTTTTTTTCACCCCACAGCACGTGATCTGGTCTCTTCTATACACCCACATCACAGATACAAATATGAGCTATCTCTTGAAAAATGGTCGATTTCTTAATTCAATTCCACCACATAAAAATATATGGAGACGCTTTTTTTCTCCACGCCGTAGAACCAAGTATTGTCTCTTCCCCGAATGAGCTTCAAAGAAATGCAAACCATTTTCACTCCACAGCACGTGATATGGTCTCTATATATACACACATCACGGATGCAAATATAAGCTATCTCTCAAAAAATGGTCGATTGATCAATCCATTTCCAGTGCAAAAAAATATGATATGGAGAACCTTTTTTTTTCTCTGCGTCGTAAAACCAAGTCTTGTCTCTTCCTGGAATAAGTTTCAAAGAAAAACAAACCATTTTCACTCCACAGCACGGGATCTGGTCTCTTCTATACACCAACATCACAGATGCAAACATGAGTTATCTTTTGAAAAATGGTGGATTTCATAATCCATTTCCACCGCAAAAAAATATGATATGGAGAACCTTTTTTTTCTCTCCACGCCGTAGAACCAAGTCTTGTCTATTCCCCGAATAAGATTCAAAGATAAGCAAACCATTTTCACCCCACAGCACGGGATCTGGTCTCTTCTATACACCCACATCACAGATGCAAACAGGAGTTATCTTTTGAAAAATGGTGGATTTCATAATCCATTTCCACCGCCTAAAAATATATGGAGAACCTTTTTTTTCTCCACGCCGTAGAACCAAATATTGTCTCTTCCCCGAAAAAGTTTCTGAGAAAAGCAAACGATTTTCACGCCACGGCACGTGATCTGGTCTCTTCTATACACCCACATCACAGATGCAAATATGAGCTATCTCTCGAAAAATGATCGATTTCTTAATCCAATTCACCACATCAAAATATGATATAGAGACGCCTTTTTCTCAACGCCGTAGAACCAAGTCTTATCTCTTCCCCGAATGACTTTCAAAGAAAAGCAAACCATTTTTACCCTACAGCGCGGGATCTGGTCTCTTCTATACACCCACATCACAGATGCAACAAGAGCCCAAGTCGCTTCAATATACGCCCGTATATCTGGAGTTACATTGGTCCAAATTTCAAGCATTGATTCCAATTTGTAGCTAGCAATCCAGAGAAAGGTCTACAATTTTGTGCTTCTGAGAACATCTAAAATTGAATGATAAACTAACATGAGCTTAACTCTTGGAAACTAGTTGACCTTGGAGCAAGAACCGAAAGCTCACATATCCCACACTGAAATCGACAATAGTCAAACACAAGAAAATAGTAGTTTTCCTGCAAATGGATTTCTTTCAGACGAGAGAATTTTTCATGAAGGAAAAAGAAAGTTCTGAAGTAAGCCTTTGCTCTTGAGTTGATACACATGTATGAAGTTCATAAAGGACCCCTCTCACGGTTAAATTAGTAAATGTATGGTTTTTATTTCACAACAGTTTAACTAAATGTAGCTGTTTCAAACACGGGAGACAACTTCACAGGACAGATGCCATATACATGTAGGGGAGAGAACTAAATATTCCAACCTAACATATATAGTCAGCTAAACTTGATTCAGTTTTAGTGTACTGTGACCTTGACCTTTGACAAATTGATGTATGGTTCCTCTTCGCCATGCGAGTAAGGTATTTGATACCATTCCATACCTTGAAACTAGAGATATCGCATGGACAACAAATGTTAATGAATGTTAATGGATAGAATGCAACATCGCATTACATGACCTCGTCTTCAACAGGCATATGAAAATGTGACTTAATGATTTCCTGATTTTGGGGTCACAGTGACCTTGACCTTTGATCTTGACCTAAATTTTGGTACACGCTACTTCGTCTTCAGTCAATGAATCAATGGGCAAGAAAATCATGATTTTTATGAATTTCATGATTTTGGGGGTCACAGTGACCTTGACGTTCGGGATTGACCTGCATTTTGGTATGTGAGACATCATGTCCCCTTAACGTATCTACTGACACAAAAAAAAAGTAATTTTCAAGGATTTCTTGATTCTGTCGTCACAGTGACCTTGACTATTGACCTTGACCTAAATTTTGGTACATGACAAACCATCTCTCCGTAATTTCTCAATGGACACAATTTCACGATTTTTGGATAAGAGTGACCTTGCCCTACTTTTTTGGTATGTGACACATCGTGTTCCCCTATTGTATCTACTAACAAAAAGTTATTTTTAATAATTTCCTGATTTTGGGGTCACAGTGACCTTTGACCGTGACCTAATTTTTGGTATGCGACACTTCATTTCTCCTATTGAATCCAATCACAAACAATTAGTAATTTTTAATGATTTCCTGATTTTTAGGTCGCACTGACCTTCGACCTTAATTCTGGGGTCACAGTGATCTTGACTATTGACCTGGATCTAAATTTTGGTACATGACAAAACGGCTACCCTTATTTTCTTAATGGACTCAAAAAATCATGAATTTTAAAAAATTCACGATTTTGGGGTCACAGTGACTTTGTCCTTTGACCTTGACCTACATTTTGATATGTGGGACATTGTGTCCCCGTAATATATCTACTGACACAAAGAAATGTTATTTTTAATAATTTCCTGATTTTGGGGTCACAGTGACCTTTGACCTTGACCTACATTTTGGTATGCGACACTTTATTTCCCCCTATTTGAATCCACTCACAAAAAATTAGAAATTTATAATGATTTTCTGATTTTTCAGTCACACTGACCTTTGACCTTGACCTACATTTAGTATGCAACACATCGTTCCCCCCTAGGGCATCCACTCACCAAATATTAGAACTGTAGATAGAAAACTGTCAATGATCAATGATTTCCTGATTTTAGGCAAAAGTGACCTTTGACCTCTGACCTCGACCTCAATTTTGCTACGCGACACGTCGTCTCCACCTAGCGTACCCACGCACAAAAAATTGCAGCTGTGGATAGAAAACGTTCACAGATATAGACCAGACACGATTACTTCAGTGATTTCCTGTTTTTTAGGCCAGTGACTTTGACCTCTGATCTCGACCTTCATTTTGGTACGCGAAACATCGTCTCCCCGTAGGGTATCCACTCCCCAAAAATTGGAACTCTAGATAGGAAACTGTTCCAGATATAGACCGGACACGAGAACCGGACAGACGGACAGACGGACGGAAACCGCCATCGCATAATACGTCCACCTTTTGGTGGGCGTATAAAAATGAGCTATCTTTTGAAAAATGGTGGATTTCATAATCCATTTCCACCGCATAAAAATATGATATGGAGAATATTATTTTTCTCCACGCCGTAGAACCAAGCCTTGCCTCTTCCCCGAATAAGTTTCTAAGAAAAGAAAACCATTTTCACGCCACAGCACGTGATGAGGTCTATTCTATACACCCACATCATCAAACCATTTTCACCCCACAGCACGTGATCTGGTCCCTTCTATACACCCACATCACAGATGCAAATATGAGCTATCTCTTGAAAAATGGCCGATTTCTTAATCAAATTCCATCAAATAAAAATATGATACGGAGAAGCTTTTTTGTCTGGATCGTCACCGCGTAGCGGTGTCGACCAGACTATGCTGCCACTCACGAAATTTATGCAAATTGGTACGTGCACTATAATGTGATGACCCTGGGTTAACCTGTATCACTCCGCCAGTGATTTTCACTGTGTTGAGTCTTATATCAGGGTATTAACCAGAAAATGAAGAAAAAAACAGTCGTAATCGTTTCATGTGAAATAGAAATAAAACGAAATCTGAATTTGAGTGTATTTCATATTCATTTCTTCGCCCAGGGATTGCTTGAATCCGTGGACTATTTTTTTGGTCTGCATTGTCTGGTTCCGCCGACCTGGTAATGTGGTGGAAAGCTGGCAAGACGGTACATCTTCGGAAAATTTATTACCTATTCCAAGGTTCTTAGCGTGACATGTTCATGATCAGGTCAGGGGATTTGCAGCATTTCTGTTCTTCATTCAATACATAGTACTGTTCATACGCCCTATGATATGTACTTTTGTTGCTAACTTTATGCAAGTTTTGTTGTTAAAAAAAGAAAACTGAACGTACTTGTAGGCCTACTCGTTTGAAGCAGCAGACATTATAAATTTAGTTGACCTAGATTCTGCATTGAAGATCAACCATTGAAACGCGGAAAACAACGAATTACGTCAATTATACAGTATTTTCGCCTTCATGTTGTCTGATCGTACTAGTCTTGTTTATCTGATGATGCTAAATAATAATGATCTTGTGAACTTTGGGATAGGCCTAGGTCATAAATTTTCTGAAGATGTACCATTTTGCGGAAAGATGCCTGCCTCGTGGTGTTTGTTCAATTCGTCTGAGCTGCGTGAGTTTGTGGTAAGTTCTCAAGATTACTTATATATGCCTGGTGTTTATAGTTCGTAATTTGTTTGTTGACAACGATAGCGTTGGAGAGACAATTTGTGCGAAAATCCCTGTTGTTGCTGTACGATCATACGTTGCAAATCTTATTCCGACTGTCGCACTTGACAGGTTCAGGTTCTGGGATTATGAAGTCACCAGTTTTCAACACTCGTACGTTCTTTCCCGTGAAGTCGGCGTTCGTTACTATTTTAATGTGTACGCATACTGCATGGAATATATTTCCAGAGGACATATGTGTCGAAGCAACAACAATAGTATTTACATTTTTCTCGTCTTGTGAACTTGACCGGATCCTGTCCACTGCAAATTTATGTATTCCGGGGGACTCTGCTCTCCGAATATAATTTAGTTTCAAAAAGTTTGAACAACACAACTTTTCGAAAGTGGAAACAACAGAATTTATTTGTCAGGTACCGCTTTCGAAAAGTTTTTGTTGTTGGTGGTGTTCAAACTTTTTCAAACTAAATTATATACGCAATGATCGTACAGCAACAACAACAGGAATTTTCGCACGTTGTCAACAAACAAATTTACTATACACAAACTCATGCAGCTCTTGCAAATATCTGTGCTATGCAAATAAAAACACATTAATAAAACTATCCAGTCTCCTTGCATATTTGTCACTTTGTCACAATAAAATTGCATGAATTATGAAAATCTGCTCGCAAAAACTGGTAGAAGGCATTGACGCAGACAATCCACTTTTAACCATATCACTGTAGATAGTTTCTTGCTACCATGAAGACCTAGCATATTTCTAAATGAACCGCCTTCACAAGTTCACTTCCTTGAAGACTAAATTGTGTTCCAGTTGTGATTTCCCAAACAGACTCGTCCACAAATTGGAGAAAATCTCCACATTTATCCATACATCTGCTATCGACTGCTGAAACGTTGAAACGTTTTGAAACTTTAAATCCATTATTGGCGATCCAGACATCAGTACTTTGAGTACTTTCATTTCTCCACGCCGTAGAACCAAGTCTTGTCTCTTCCACGATCAAGTTTCAAGGAAAGGCAAACCATTTTCACTCCACAGCACGTGATATGGTCTCTACTATACACACCCATAACAGATTCAAATATAAGCCATCTCTTAAAAAATGGCAGATTTATCAATCCAATTCCAGCACAAAAAAATACATGCAGAAGCTTTTTTTTTTTCTCCACGCCGTAGAACCAAGTCTTGTCTCTTCCCCAAATAAGTTTCAAAGAAAAGTAAACCATTTTCACACCACAGCACGTGATCTGGTCTCTTCTATACAACCACATCACAGATGCAAATATGAGTTGTCTCTTGAAAAATGGTCGATTTCTTAATCCAATTCCACCACACAAAAATACGATATGGAGACGCTTTTTTCTACATGCCGTAGAACCAAGCCTCTTCCCCGAATAAGTTTCTAAGAAAAGAAAACCATTTTCACACCACAGCTCGTGATGTGGTGTATTCTATACACCCACATCACAGATGCAAATATGAGCTATCTCTTGAAAAATGGCCGATTTCTCAATCAAATTCCACCACATAAAAATATGATATGGAGAAGCTTTTTTTTTCTCCACACCGTAGAACCAAGTCTTGTCTCTTCCACGAATAAGGACGTGATATGGTCTCTACTATACACACTCATCACAGATGCAAATATAAGCCATCTCTTAAAAATGGCCGATCTATCAATCCATTTCCACCGCCTAAAAATATATGGAGAACCTTTTTTTTCTCCACGCCGTAGAACCAAATATTGTCTCTTCCCCGAAAAAGTTTCTGAGAAAAGCAAACGATTTTCACGCCACGGCACGTGATCTGGTCTCTTCTATACACCCACATCACAGATGCAAATATGAGCTATCTCTCGAAAAATGATCGATTTCTTAATCCAATTCACCACATCAAAATATGATATAGAGACGCCTTTTTCTCAACGCCGTAGAACCAAGTCTTATCTCTTCCCCGAATGACTTTCAAAGAAAAGCAAACCATTTTTACCCTACAGCGCGGGATCTGGTCTCTTCTATACACCCACATCACAGATGCAACAAGAGCCCAAGGCGCTTCAATATACGCCCGTATATCTGGAGTTACATTGGTCCAAATTTCAAGCATTGATTCCAATTTGTAGCTAGCAATCCAGAGAAAGGTCTACAATTTTGTGCTTCTGAGAACATCTAAAATTGAATGATAAACTAACATGAGCTTAACTCTTGGAAACTAGTTGACCTTGGAGCAAGAACCGAAAGCTCACATATCCCACACTGAAATCGACAATAGTCAAACACAAGAAAATAGTAGTTTTCCTGCAAATGGATTTCTTTCAGACGAGAGAATTTTTCATGAAGGAAAAAGAAAGTTCTGAAGTAAGCCTTTGCTCTTGAGTTGATAAACATGTATGAAGTTCATAAAGGACCCCTCTCACGGTTAAATTAGTAAATGTATGGTTTTTATTTCACAACAGTTTAACTAAATGTAGCTGTTTCAAACACGGGAGACAACTTCACAGGACAGATGCCATATACATGTAGGGGAGAGAACTAAATATTCCAACCTAACATATATAGTCAGCTAAACTTGATTCAGTTTTAGTGTTCTGTGACCTTGACCTTTGACAAATTGATGTATGGTTCCTCTTCGCCATGCGAGTAAGGTATTTGATACCATTCCATACCTTGAAACTAGAGATATCGCATGGACAACAAATGTTAATGAATGTTAATGGATAGAATGCAACATCGCATTACATGACCTCGTCTTCAACAGGCATATGAAAATGTGACTTAATGATTTCCTGATTTTGGGGTCACAGTGACCTTGACCTTTGATCTTGACCTAAATTTTGGTACACGCTACTTCGTCTTCAGTCAATGAATCAATGGGCAAGAAAATCATGATTTTTATGAATTTCATGATTTTGGGGGTCACAGTGACCTTGACGTTCGGGATTGACCTGCATTTTGGTATGTGAGACATCATGTCCCCTTAACGTATCTACTGACACAAAAAAAAAGTAATTTTCAAGGATTTCTTGATTCTGTCGTCACAGTGACCTTGACTATTGACCTTGACCTAAATTTTGGTACATGACAAACCATCTCTCCGTAATTTCTCAATGGACACAATTTCACGATTTTTGGATAAGAGTGACCTTGCCCTACTTTTTTGGTATGTGACACATCGTGTTCCCCTATTGTATCTACTAACAAAAAGTTATTTTTAATAATTTCCTGATTTTGGGGTCACAGTGACCTTTGACCGTGACCTAATTTTTGGTATGCGACACTTCATTTCTCCTATTGAATCCAATCACAAACAATTAGTAATTTTTAATGATTTCCTGATTTTTAGGTCGCACTGACCTTCGACCTTAATTCTGGGGTCACAGTGATCTTGACTATTGACCTGGATCTAAATTTTGGTACATGACAAAACGGCTACCCTTATTTTCTTAATGGACTCAAAAAATCATGAATTTAAAAAAATTCATGATTTTGGGGTCACAGTGACTTTGTCCTTTGACCTTGACCTACATTTTGATATTTGACACATCGTGCCCCCCTAATATATCTACTGACACAAAGAAATGTTATTTTTAATAATTTCCTGATTTTGGGGTCACAGTGACCTTTGACCTACATTTTGGTATGCCACTTTTCATTTCCCCCCTATTTGAATCCACTCACAAAAAATTACAAATTTTTAATGATTTTCTGATTTTTCAGTCACACTGACCTTTGACCTCTGACCTTGACCCACATTTAGTCTGCAACACATCGGTGCCCCTAGGGCATCAACTCACCAAATATTAGAACTGTAGATAGAAAACTGTCAATGATCAATGATTTCCTGATTTTAGGCAACAGTGATCTTTGACCTCTGACCTCGACCTCAATTTTGATACGAGACACGTCGTCTCCACCTAGCGTACCCACTCACAAAAAATTGCAGCTGTGGATAGAAAACGTTCACAGATATAGACCAGACACGATTACTTCAGTGATTTCCTGTTTTTTAGGCCAGTGACTTTGACCTCTGATCTCGACCTTCATTTTGGTACGCGAAACATCGTCTCCCCGTAGGGTATCCACTCCCCAAAAATTGGAACTCTAGATAGGAAACTGTTCCAGATATAGACCGGACACGAGAACCGGACAGACGGACAGACGGACGGAAACCGCCATCGCATAATACGTCCACCTTTTGGTGGGCGTATAAAAATGAGCTATCTTTTGAAAAATGGTGGATTTCATAATCCATTTCCACCGCATAAAAATATGATATGGAGAATATTATTTTTCTCCACGCCGTAGAACCAAGCCTTGCCTCTTCCCCGAATAAGTTTCTAAGAAAAGAAAACCATTTTCACGCCACAGCACGTGATGAGGTCTATTCTATACACCCACATCATCAAACCATTTTCACCCCACAGCACGTGATCTGGTCCCTTCTATACACCCACATCACAGATGCAAATATGAGCTATCTCTTGAAAAATGGCCGATTTCTTAATCAAATTCCATCAAATAAAAATATGATACGGAGAAGCTTTTTTTCTCCACGCCGTAGAACCAAGTCTTGTCTCTTCCACGATCAAGTTTCAAGGAAAGGCAAACCATTTTCACTCCACAGCACGTGATATGGTCTCTACTATACACACCCATAACAGATTCAAATATAAGCCATCTCTTAAAAAATGGCAGATTTATCAATCCAATTCCAGCACAAAAAAATACATGCAGAAGTTTTTTTTCTCCGCGCCGTAAAACCAAGTCTTGTCTCTTCCTCGAATAAGTTTCAAAGAAAAACAAACAATTTTCATTCCACAGCACGGGATCTGGTCTCTTCTATACAACCACATCACAGATGCAAATATGAGTTGTCTCTTGAAAAATGGTCGATTTCTTAATCCAATTCCACCACACAAAAATACGATATGGAGACGCTTTTTTCTACATGCCGTAGAACCAAGCCTCTTCCCCGAATAAGTTTCTAAGAAAAGAAAACCATTTTCACGCCACAGCTCGTGATGTGGTGTATTCTATACACCCACATCACAGATGCAAATATGAGCTATCTCTTGAAAAATGGCCGATTTCTCAATCAAATTCCACCACATAAAAATATGATATGGAGAAGCTTTTTTTTCTCCACACCGTAGAACCAAGTCTTGTCTCTTCCACGAATAAGGACGTGATATGGTCTCTACTATACACACTCATCACAGATGCAAATATAAGCCATCTCTTAAAAATGGCCGATCTATCAATCCATTTCCAGCATAAAAAAACATATGGAGAAGCTTTTTTTCTCCGCGCCGTAAAACCAAGTCTTGTCTCTTCCTCGAATAAGTTTCAAAGAAAAACAAACCATTTTCACCCCACAGCACGTGATCTGGTCTCTTCTATACACCCACATCACAGATGCAAACATGAGTTATCTTTTGAAAAATGGTGGATTTCATAATCCATTTCCACCGCAAAAAAATATGATATGGAGAACCTTTTTTTTCTCTCCACGCCGTAGAACCAAGTCTTGTTCCCCGAATAAGTTTCAAAGAAAAGCAAACCATTTTCACCCCACAGCACGTGATCTGGTCTCTTCTATGCACCCACATCACAGATGCAAATATGAACTATCTCTTGAAAACTGGTCGATTTCTTAATGAAATTCCATCACATAAAAATATCATATGGAGATGTTTTTTTCTCCATGCCGTGGAACCAAGTCTTGCCACTGCCCCGAATAAGTTTCAAAGAAAAACAAACCATTTTCATCCCACAGCTCCTGATATGGTCTCTAGTATACATACACATCACAGATGCAAATATGAGCTATCTCTTGAAAAATGATCGATTTCTTAATCCAATTCCACCACACAAAAATATGATATGGAGACGCTATTTTCCTCCACGCCGCAGAACCAAATATTGTATCTTCCCCGAATAAGTTTCTAAGAAAAGCAAACCATTTTCACCCCACAGCACGTGATGTGGTCTCTTCTATACACCCACATTACAGATGCAAATATGAGACATCTCTTGAAAAATGGTCGATTTATTAATCCATTTCCACATAAAAATATGATACGGAGACGCTTTTTTCTCCGCGCCCTTGAACCAAGTCTTGTCTCTTCATCGAATAAGTTTCAAAGAAAAGCACACCATTTTCACCCCACAGCACGTGATCTGGTCTCTTCTATACACCCACGTCACAGATACAAATATGAGCTATCTTTTGAAAAATGGTGGATTTCATAATCCATTTCCAACGCATAAAAATATGATATGGAGAACCTTTTTTTTCTCCCCACGCCGTAGAACCAAGTCTTGTCTCTTCCCCGAATAAGATTCAAAGACAGGCAAACCTTTTTTTCACCCCACAGCACGTGATCTGGTCTCTTCTATACACCCACATCACAGATACAAATATGAGCTATCTCTTGAAAAATGGTCGATTTCTTAATTCAATTCCACCACATAAAAATATGATATGGAGACGCTTTTTTTCCACGCCGTAGAACCAAGTATTGTCTCTTCCCCGAATGAGCTTCAAAGAAAAGCAAACCATTTTCACTCCACAGCACGTGATATGGTCTCTATATATACACACATCACGGATGCAAATATAAGCTATCTCTCAAAAAATGGTCGATTGATCAATCCATTTCCAGTGCAAAAAAATATGATATGGAGAACCTTTTTTTTTCTCTGCGTCGTAAAACCAAGTCTTGTCTCTTCCTGGAATAAGTTTCAAAGAAAAACAAACCATTTTCACTCCACAGCACGGGATCTGGTCTCTTCTATACACCAACATCACAGATGCAAACATGAGTTATCTTTTGAAAAATGGTGGATTTCATAATCCATTTCCACCGCAAAAAAATATGATATGGAGAACCTTTTTTTTCTCTCCACGCCGTAGAACCAAGTCTTGTCTATTCTCCGAATAAGATTCAAAGATAAGCAAACCATTTTCACCCCACAGCACGGGATCTGGTCTCTTCTATACACCCACATCACAGATGCAAACAGGAGTTATCTTTTGAAAAATGGTGCATTTCATAATCCATTTCCACCGCCTAAAAATATATGGAGAACCTTTTTTTTCTCCACGCCGTAGAACCAAATATTGTCTCTTCCCCGAAAAAGTTTCTGAGAAAAGCAAACGATTTTCACGCCACGGCACGTGATCTGGTCTCTTCTATACACCCACATCACAGATGCAAATATGAGCTATCTCTCGAAAAATGATCGATTTCTTAATCCAATTCACCACATCAAAATATGATATAGAGACGCCTTTTTCTCAACGCCGTAGAACCAAGTCTTATCTCTTCCCCGAATGACTTTCAAAGAAAAGCAAACCATTTTTACCCTACAGCGCGGGATCTGGTCTCTTCTATACACCCACATCACAGATGCAACAAGAGCCCAAGGCGCTTCAATACACGCCCGTATATCTGGAGTTACATTGGTCCAAATTTCAAGCATTGATTCCAATTTGTAGCTAGCAATCCAGAGAAAGGTCTACAATTTTGTGCTTCTGAGAACATCTAAAATTGAATGATAAACTAACATGAGCTTAACTCTTGGAAACTAGTTGACCTTGGAGCAAGAACCGAAAGCTCACATATCCCACACTGAAATCGACAATAGTCAAACACAAGAAAATAGTAGTTTTCCTGCAAATGGATTTCTTTCAGACGAGAGAATTTTTCATGAAGGAAAAAGAAAGTTCTGAAGTAAGCCTTTGCTCTTGAGTTGATAAACATGTATGAAGTTCATAAAGGACCCCTCTCACGGTTAAATTAGTAAATGTATGGTTTTTATTTCACAACAGTTTAACTAAATGTAGCTGTTTCAAACACGGGAGACAACTTCACAGGACAGATGCCATATACATGTAGGGGAGAGAACTAAATATTCCAACCTAACATATATAGTCAGCTAAACTTGATTCAGTTTTAGTGTTCTGTGACCTTGACCTTTGACAAATTGATGTATGGTTCCTCTTCGCCATGCGAGTAAGGTATTTGATACCATTCCATACCTTGAAACTAGAGATATCGCATGGACAACAAATGTTAATGAATGTTAATGGATAGAATGCAACATCGCATTACATGACCTCGTCTTCAACAGGCATATGAAAATGTGACTTAATGATTTCCTGATTTTGGGGTCACAGTGACCTTGACCTTTGATCTTGACCTAAATTTTGGTACACGCTACTTCGTCTTCAGTCAATGAATCAATGGGCAAGAAAATCATGATTTTTATGAATTTCATGATTTTGGGGGTCACAGTGACCTTGACGTTCGGGATTGACCTGCATTTTGGTATGTGAGACATCATGTCCCCTTAACGTATCTACTGACACAAAAAAAAAGTAATTTTCAAGGATTTCTTGATTCTGTCGTCACAGTGACCTTGACTATTGACCTTGACCTAAATTTTGGTACATGACAAACCATCTCTCCGTAATTTCTCAATGGACACAATTTCACGATTTTTGGATAAGAGTGACCTTGCCCTACTTTTTTGGTATGTGACACATCGTGTTCCCCTATTGTATCTACTAACAAAAAGTTATTTTTAATAATTTCCTGATTTTGGGGTCACAGTGACCTTTGACCTTGACCTAATTTTTGGTATGCGACACTTCATTTCTCCTATTGAATCCAATCACAAAAAATTAGTAATTTTTAATGATTTCCTGATTTTTAGGTCGCACTGACCTTCGACCTTAATTCTGGGGTCACAGTGATCTTGACTATTGACCTGGATCTAAATTTTGGTACATGACAAAACGGCTACCCTTATTTTCTTAATGGACTCAAAAAATCATGAATTTTAAAAAATTCATGATTTTGGGGTCACAGTGACTTTGTCCTTTGACCTTGACCTACATTTTGATATTTGACACATCGTGCCCCCCTAATATATCTACTGACACAAAGAAATGTTATTTTTAATAATTTCCTGATTTTGGGGTCACAGTGACCTTTGACCTACATTTTGGTATGCCACTTTTCATTTCCCCCCTATTTGAATCCACTCACAAAAAATTACAAATTTTTAATGATTTTCTGATTTTTCAGTCACACTGACCTTTGACCTCTGACCTTGACCCACATTTAGTCTGCAACACATCGGTGCCCCTAGGACATCCACTCACCAAATATTAGAACTGTAGATAGAAAACTGTCAATGATCAATGATTTCCTGATTTTAGGCAACAGTGACCTTTGACCTCTAACCTCGACCTCAATTTTGATACGAGACACGTCGTCTCCACCTAGCGTACCCACTCACAAAAAATTGCAGCTGTGGATAGAAAACGTTCACAGATATAGACCAGACACGATTACTTCAGTGATTTCCTGTTTTTTAGGCCAGTGACTTTGACCTCTGATCTCGACCTTCATTTTGGTACGCGAAACATCGTCTCCCCGTAGGGTATCCACTCCCCAAAAATTGGAACTCTAGATAGGAAACTGTTCCAGATATAGACCGGACACGAGAACCGGACAGACGGACAGACGGACGGAAACCGCCATCGCATAATACGTCCACCTTTTGGTGGGCGTATAAAAATGAGCTATCTTTTGAAAAATGGTGGATTTCATAATCCATTTCCACCGCATAAAAATATGATATGGAGAATATTATTTTTCTCCACGCCGTAGAACCAAGCCTTGCCTCTTCCCCGAATAAGTTTCTAAGAAAAGAAAACCATTTTCACGCCACAGCACGTGATGTGGTCTATTCTATACACCCACATCATCAAACCATTTTCACCCCACAGCACGTGATCTGGTCCCTTCTATACACCCACATCACAGATGCAAATATGAGCTATCTCTTGAAAAATGGCCGATTTCTTAATCAAATTCCATCAAATAAAAATATGATATGGAGAAGCTTTTTTTCTCCACGCCGTAGAACCAAGTCTTGTCTCTTCCACGATCAAGTTTCAAGGAAAGGCAAACCATTTTCACTCCACAGCACGTGATATGGTCTCTACTATACACACCCATAACAGATTCAAATATAAGCCATCTCTTAAAAAATGGCAGATTTATCAATCCAATTCCAGCACAAAAAAATACATGCAGAAGCTTTTTTTTCTCCGCGCCGTAAAACCAAGTCTTGTCTCTTCCTCGAATAAGTTTCAAAGAAAAACAAACAATTTTCACCCCACAGCACGGGATCTGGTCTCTTCTATACAACCACATCACAGATGCAAATATGAGTTGTCTCTTGAAAAATGGTCGATTTCTTAATCCAATTCCACCACACAAAAATACGATATGGAGACGCTTTTTTCTACATGCCGTAGAACCAAGCCTCTTCCCCGAATAAGTTTCTAAGAAAAGAAAACCATTTTCACGCCACAGCTCGTGATGTGGTGTATTCTATACACCCACATCACAGATGCAAATATGAGCTATCTCTTGAAAAATGCCCGATTTCTCAATCAAATTCCACCACATAAAAATATGATATGGAGAAGCTTTTTTTCTCCACACCGTAGAACCAAGTCTTGTCTCTTCCCCGAATAAGTTTCAAAGAAAAGCAAACCATTTTCACCCCACAGCACGGGATCTGGTCTCTTCTATACACCCACATCACAGATGCAAACATGAGCTATCTTTTGAAAAATGGTGGATTTCATAATCCATTTCCACCGCATAAAAATATGATATGGAGAACCTTTTTTTTTCTCCACGCCGTAGAACCAAGTCTTGTCTCTTCCCCGAATAAGTATAAGTTTCTAAGAAAAGCAAATCATTTTCGCGCCACGGCACGTGATCTGGTCTCTTCTATACACCCACATCACACATGCAAATATGAGCTATCTCTTGAAAAATGGCCGATTTCTTAATCAAATTCCACCACATAAAAATATGATATGGAGACGCTTTTTTCTACACGCCGTAGAACCAAGTCTTGTCTCTTCTCCGAATAAGTTTCTAAGAAAAGCAAACCATTTTCACCCCACAGCACGTGATCTGGTCTCTTCTATACACCCACATCACAGATGCAAATGAGCTATCTCTTGAAAAATGGTAGATTTCTTAATCCAATTCCACCACATAAAAATATGATATGGAGGCGCTTTATTTCTCCACGCCGTAGAACCAAGTCTGGTCTCTTTCCCGAATGAATTTCGAAGAAAAGCAAACCATTTTCACCCCCAGCACGAGATTTGGTCTCTTCTATACACACACATCACAGATGCAAACATGAGCTATCTTTTGAAAAATGGTGGATTTCATAATTCATTTCCAACGCATAAAAATATGATATGGAGAACCTGTTTTTTCTCCACGCCGTAGAATCAAGTCTTGTCTCTTCCCCGAATAAGTTTCATTGAAAAGCACGTTTTCACCCCACAGCACGTGATCTGGTCTCTTCTACACCAACGCCACAGATACAAACATGAGCTATCTCTTGACAAATGGTCGATTTCTTAATTCAATTCCACCACATACAAATATGATATGGAGCAGCTTTTTTTTTCCACGCCGTAGAACCAAGTCTTGTCTCTTCCCCGAATGAGCATCAAAGAAAAGCAAGCCATTTTCACCCCACAGCACGGGATCTGGTCTCTTATATACACCCACATCACAGATGCAAACATGGGCTAACTTTTGAAAAAAACCACATCACAGATGCAAATACGAGTTGTCTCTTGAAAAATGGTCGATTTCTTAATCCAATTCCACCACACAAAAATACGATATGGAGACGCTTTTTTCTACATGCCGTAGAACCAAGTATTGTTTCTTCCCCGAATAAGTTTCTAAGAAAAGCAAACCATTTTCACGCCACGGCACGTGATCTGGTCTCTTCTATACACCCACATCACAGATGCAAATATGAGCTATCTCTTGAAAAATGGTCGATTTATTAATCCAATTCCACCACATAAAAATATGATATGGAGACACTTTTTTCTACAAACCGTAGAACCAAGTCTTGTCTCTTCCACGAATAAGTTGCAAAGAAAAGCAAACCATTTTCACCCTGGTCTCTTCTATACACCCACATCACAGATGCAAACATAGGCTATCTTTTGAAAAATGGTGGATTTCATAATCCATTTCTACCGCATAAAAATATGATATGGAGAACCTTTTTTTTCTCCACGCCGTAGAATCAAGACTTGTCTCTTCCCCGAATAAGTTTCTAAGAAAAGAAAACCATTTTCATGCCACAGCACGAGATCTGGTCTCTTCTATACACCCACATCACAGACGCAAATATGAGCTATCTCTTGAAAAAGGGTCGATTTCTTAATCCTATTCCATCACATAAAAATATGATATGGAGGAGGTGCCGTAGAACCAAGTCGTCTCTTACCCGAATAAGTTTCAAGGAAAAGCAAACCATTTTCACTCCACAGCACGTGATATGGTCTCCGCTATACACACACATCACAGATGCAAATATAAGCTATCTCTTAAAAAATGACCGATTTATCAATCCATTTCCAGCACAAAAAATATATGGAGAAGCTTTTTTTTCTCCGCGCCGTAAAACCAAATCTTGTCTCTTCCTCGAATAAGTTTCAAAGAAAAACAAACCATTTTCACCCCACAGCAGGTGATCTGGTCTCTTCTATACACTCACATCACAGATGCAAATATGAACTATATCTCTTGAAAACTGGTCGATTTCTTAATCCAATTCCATCACATAAAAATATGATATGGAGATGCTTTTTTCTCCACGCCGTAGAACCAATTCTTGCCACTTCCCCGAATAACTTTCAAAGAAAAGCATACCATTTTCACCCTACAGCACGTGATCTAGTCTCTTCAATACACCCACATCATGATCAGTAGCGTGTGTTATACGCTGATGTAATTATTCTCGGGCCTGTAATAGAAGGAACTACTTCCAGCTTACGGATACACGACTGGATACGCAAGTATGACCCAAACATGATGCTGTTTAAGTTGTTCATCAGAAATCGATATTAGAGGATGCACATGTACAATGGTTCTAGGTCTGATTGAAATACTCCGTGTAACTAGGGGAAACCATGAACTCTTCAGCGGTTAGACGTCAACCAGACGGTGGCACGGGCTCGGGAAGGACATGACAACGGTATGCCTTATACGGCCAGCATAGTACAGACACATACTTAAAACAACGCCATATGGACAACATTCCTTAGTTATTCCGGTTTATACAAGCGATTCCTTGTCGGCCGACACATCAACCCAAAGTCAGGTATGATCATATCACTTCCTTCGTGCTTACAGGTCCTCTTATAATTAACGGGCTGGACCAGTAGCTCATGCAGCCCGTCCTTGATATTTATTTACTGGGATGCGCGTGTATACGAAATTCTCATAATTATATAAATAATATCGTGTGGAAACTTGACAAATAGATCATTTAATTTGTTTTGGTTCAATTTGATGCAAATCTAAGCGATATTCGAATAAAACGACGTTTAAACATGTTGGTGAACTGTGCCAATTTTTGTGATTTACTTTTGACTAAAACACTCAAAATGTCTTTCCGATAGCAGTTTGGCAGGCATGTTTGTGAAATGTGCCAATTTTTGTGTTTTACTTTTGAGTGTGAAATAGCCAAAATGTCTTCTCGATAGCAGCTCAGGAATATCAATGATGTTCTGTTTGTCGTCAAGTTTGAATGAACGTTATTCATCATTAAATCTGTGGACATGGGATTTGTCAAAAGATATTCAACATTTTACCAGAACCGGATATCTGTTTTTATTTCAATCAGACGATTAATATAACCCATCCGATTTCACTGTAAAGATCATTTGTAACTGCTTGTCGAAAGTGAAATCTCGCCGAGGGAAATTTTCCTGTAGAGTCATATGGTTGCTTTTCAGTCGCCATACGTCATTTTCCCCCATCTCTTGCATATCGCTCCAATTTACAATAACACGTTACCGATCCAACCCTTTAGTCATTGACGTATATGTATATTACATATCCAGTCCGAGGTAGACCATCAATATCCTTAGCTGAAGTGGTGGATTTCTCTTCACAGTAAGGATGGATGGATGGATGTACTTGGGCACTCCATCGCACCGCGATAGACAGGTCGTGCGAACACGCCGTGCAACCCGTTTCCCCCAGGCCGCCCTACACATGATCCCTCCTAACAGTGTCACATACACACTGTGTAATCCCCACATTCTTATTAAACGACATACCTTCTTTTTCCATAACTACAGAAATATCACATAATATTTCCATCTGTCATCTGTCTGTTTACAGACAGGAATGCCCTTGTATCCTATTGACTGGTGGGTAAATACCGGTGACTTGACCATGGGCTCATACCGGCAAGTACAGTTACCGTGACATTTGGTGTCCGTGATCGGACACATGAACACCTACAATAAGAGCGTGGCTGAGATACAAATCATCACATGATCATTTTATATAGTCAGAATATTGGCCTGATGGTCATATGATTATTTTGTCAGTACGCCGACATGTTTTCCCATCACCTTTATGTGTTGCGTTTAACTGCTGGGTTTCTCTGATCGTAAATTGCCGAATGCTGGAGAGTCATATTGTGGGGGTTTTCTGTCCCATACTGGAATTACTGCCCCGCAGATTCCCCAAGTGGGGATAAATATTATTGGGTTTTCTGCCCCGCAGATTCCCCACCTGGAGATATTGTGGGGTTTTCTGTCCCATGCTGGAATTACTGCCCCGCAGATTCCTCACGTGGGGATATTGTGGGATTTTCTGCCCCGCAGATTCCCCAAGTGGGGATAAATATTATTGGGTTTTCTGCCCCGCAGATTCCCCACCTGGAGATATTGTGGGGTTTTCTGTCCCATGCTGGAATTACTGCCCCGCAGATTCCCCACGTGGGGATATTGTGGGGTTTTCTGCCCCGCAGATTCCCCAAGTGGGGATAAATATTATTGGGGTTTCTGCCCCGCAGATTCCGCACTTGGGGATATTGTGGGGTTTTCCGTCCCATGCTGGAATTACTGCCCCGCAGATTCCCCACGTGGGGATGTTGTGGGCTTTTTTGCCCCGCAGATTCGACACGTGGGGATATTGTGGGGTTTTCTGTACCATGCTGGACTTACTGCAGGAATATTGTGGGTCGATCCCATACCAACTTTAAATATAGTTCCCCGCATCATCCCCACATGTAGGGAACACGTGGGGCCGAGGTGGGGATAGTGCGGGGATTTAATTCAGCTAAGCAGCATTAAGAAACTCCTTTTCCACGACTAAGTCCAATGTGGGGATTTTACAAAATCCCTACACATTTCCCACATTGGTTGTCCTACACATTCCCCACGTGACCCCTACACAGCTTGCCCGACATAAACCCCACAAATTCCCCAGCGTATTGGTTTGTATGGGAGCATATGACCGAAAGAAACATAAAACTGTGGCCTTTACAAGCAGCGCATAGGTTACTTGCCTACTTCACTCTCAGTAGAGTTAACTGAACATCCAGCAGTCAGCCGAAGGAATGAAGTCAGAGGACAAAAACGTGCCGCTGAAATTTCACGTCTACTTTCTTCGAGGGAATATCTGATATCGAATCGGTCAGCTGACTTCACCACGTGAGTTAGCATGATACCCCATATAGCATGATGCCGCCATAATGAAATCCGTATCCTTGACCTATAGGAAGTAGTCCATAGGTTTCGGATTACTGGTCCCCCTCAAAAATATTTATACATCAGTGCGCCCGGGTCTGACCACATGATAATTATCCTTCACTTTTTGATAACCAGTATTTATAGTACCAAGCTTCTAGGTACTACCATTCTTTCAAAATGACATATGCGGAGGGGTGGCTCGATTGAGCTATATGGCGGGTCGGGTTGCGAAGTTAAACTTCGTCAGCCTCAGTTTCGTACGTTTTCCAGGTGTTTAAAAATAGGGTTATGTTGTATATGGGGTATGTGACAAAAATCGGCGTGGTCGACCTCATATTTTGAATAGCTTTTTTATCTTGCCTCCAGACGGGGAACACTGGGGAGAAATCTTGTGGAAATCGAATGTCAAGATTTCTCCAGGAAGTGAACGAAATATGGCGTATTTTGGGTCATTTTAATAGATTTTCCAGAAAATTTGGAGTACGTTTCGAGGGAAGAAAATTTATCTCAGGTTAAATTTGCATGACTGGCTTATATATTAAAGTAATGGTATGAGTATTCCCATGAAGAAAATATGTACTTTTATATGGGTTTTCTGCATGGGTTGGCAACTCGCAAAGACGGAAGGATTATACCAAGGGTCTATTTCCAGCAACGAGGGGTCTACTGTGGACTGCACCCTATATTCTTTGTGTACGTCCACCGCAGAACGGGCGTATTACGTGATAGCCATGTCCGCCTGTCCATCAGATTCGAGTCTGCATGGATTCGTATCTCTAGTACATTTCTATCCATAAATAAGGTTGTACACTCTGCAAGGCCTGGGTGTGATGAGGGGACATTATGGTCCCCCTACCAAACTTTCTAGCATATCGCTGGAACGACAAAAACTGACACACCGTGACATTGTAGTTTATCATATTGGCGTCATTTTGAGCCTATTTGCATAACCCCCAAGTAGAGATTCATGGATAAATTAAAAGTGGGTATCACGTGGGGCACCATAAATGTGATGTTTTCGTCACACATAAATAAAATAATCGAAAAATTTGACCAAAAATTCGTTCAAAACATGCTTGTTGAAATTGACGTCACTGTGACGTTATCATGGTGGTCTTCTTTGTTTTTTTCTTATTATTACATTTTCTAGTAGAGCACGAGCAGGGGTACAGTATGGTAAGTGTCAGCCCCCTAGTTCAAGAGATAAGAAAAATATTTAGGAATGGCCGACGAAATGGTCCCCCCAGTCCTGGACAGGCCCCAAATCGTCCAGGCCAGACACGGTAAATCCGCTGGACATGGACATACTTATATATGTCCGGGATGTACCCACATGATAATCCACTGGATATACTGACATTTATTACCCACAAGCAAATTTGTATTCAATATCTGGATTGTGATTGGTTAAAAGGCCGGGTCGTATAAACCCATACATCCCGAGTGATGGCTTGCTACTCCGGGTATATAGAAAACAACCCACGTGAGATTGGAAACGACGCTCTCGCTTCGAAAGTTCAGCTGACCATATCTCAATAGTTATGGAATAACTTTCGCTCACTCGTCTAAATTTAATGGAATAAAGTCATACTCCATTAAATTCACTGAAGTTTTCGACACAACTCACCAAAAGGTGTCATTTGTTCCAAAAATAAAAATCAATTTCTGAACGAAAGCAGATCGAATGGACTGTGTGTGGCGCGCCTTTCTCACAGTACCGTAGCAAAATGCGGACAGTTTCGTAACCGAAATGGCCCGTTGGATTTGTCCGTTGTACCGTTGGTTATAAATGGTAGGCCTTTCTGAGTATTTTTACTATACGATAAAAAGGCTTGAGGGGTAATAAGTTCGTTATTTAGATTTTCCCCTGGGTGTATGGAAAGTTACGACCCTCCCTGAAACTCACACACCCTTCGGTGTCAGCCGAGGGGTGTATGAGTTTCAAGGAGGGTCGTAACTTTCCATACACCCATGGGAAAACCTGAATAACTAATAATATCAGGGATGTACACACATAATCCACTGGACATTCTGATATATGTCAGGGTTGTACAAACTTAATTCACTGGACATTCTGATATTATGCCAGGGATGTAAAGACTTAATTGACTGGACATTCTGATATATGCCAGGGATATATAGAGCTAATTCACTGGACATTCTAATATATGCCATGGATGTACAGACTTAATTCACTGGACATTCTAATATATGCCAGGATATACAGACTTAATTCAATGGACATTCTGATATATGCCAGAGATGTGCAGACTTAATTCTTTGGACATTCTGATATATATCTCAGGATGTACAGACATAAACTAATGGACATACCGAGAATTTCTCTGAGATGAACAGACGTATTCCACTGGACATACATATATACACCAGGGTTGTACAGATATAATCCACTGGACATACATATATGCCAGGATTGTACAGACATAATCCACTGGACATTCTGATATATTTCGGGGTTGTACAGACATAATCCACTGGACATTCTGATATATGCCAGGGATGTACGCACCTAATCCACTGGACATACTGACATATGTCAGGGATGTACACACATAATCCACTGGACATTCTGATATATGTCATGTACACACATAATCCACTGGACATTCTGATATATTTCAGGGATGTGCACACATAATCCACTGGAGATTCTGATATATGCCAGGGATGTGCACACATAATCCACTGGACATTCTTATATATGCCAGGGATGCACACACATAATCCACTGGACATACTGACATATGTCAGGGATGTACACACATAATCCACTGGACATTCTGATATATGTCAGGGATGTGCACACATAATCCACTGGGCATTCTGATATATGCCAGGGATATACAAACTTAATTCACTGGACATTCAGGGGCTTTGTACAGACATAATCCAATGGACATTCTGATATATGACAGGGATGTACAGATATAATCCTCTGGATAATCCGATATATGTCAGGGTCGTACACACATACGGATTTAGCCTAGGGTTGTACAGACCTAATCCACTGGACATGCGGATATTCCTCAGTTTTGTACAGACATAATCCACTGGATATACGGATATAGCCTAGGGTTGTACAGACATAGTCCACTGGACACTACGGATATAGCTCAGGGTTGTACAGACATAATCCACTGGACATTCGGATATAGCTCAGGGTTGTACAGACAATCCACTGGACACACGGATATAGCTCAGGGTTGAACAGACATAATCCAGTGGGATATTCGGATATAGCTCAGGGTTGTACAGACAATCCACTGGACACACGGATATAGCTCAGGGTTGTACAGACATAATCCACTGGACATTCGGATATAGCTCAGGGTTGTACAGACAATCCACTGGACACACGGATATAGCCCAGGGTTGTACAGACAATCAACTGAATATACGTATATAGCTGGGAACGTGATAATCACCCATGATATGCATTAGAACCAACGATAAGCAAATGTGGAAAAAGTTGAAAGATAGAACATTTGTAGGTATGACGCGGAAAATCCCTAATCAGATAATCCACTATGACCGCGAAAAAATATATTTCGCTTTAAAGATAAAACTATAGCCCAGAGACAGCAAAACTATTGATGCTGACTTGCATATCCAGGAGGATTTCACCATAACAATTTCTGAGAGAGTTCGAGAACGCCAGTTTAATGTACTCCTGTTACAACTTGCTCCGGTCTCGCTTACTGATGTATGTGAGGGATGTAGGGTAATAATCCATTATATCTAATCATATAACTGAGTGTTGTTATCACATGAATCACTGACCATGCTGAAATACCCAGGGAACTGCCTTCTTTCTGATCTCTACTCATCCAAATAGATGAGAGTTTCTGTAAGCGCCGTGCAAAATTGTCGTGGTACCACTGAGGTGAAATCCGAATCGATACTTAAGTATATAGACTTTCATGAATGTGTGAAATTGTCTGAATGAGTAACCGATATTCATATTTGTCGGGTGCATTGTACATGTAGGATATATTCGTTGTTGTCGATTTTCTTTTTGAGTAATGGATTGTGAATTGTTGATATAGTCTCCTGTTATTTGACAGCATTTAGAAAATACACTAATTCACGCGTGCTTGCAATAGTTCATTATCATTATTTAAAATTCTGTCCCCAGTGTTCATTGTCCTTTGTGGAAACACAACGAGAAATATTGACGACTGATTTACGAGTTTCAATGGCGCTCATGGCCATGATTAACAAAAGTATCAGTGTTTCTCTCAACTGAAATCTTGTTCAATATTTTATCGATATTCCAGATAAAATGGCAGAAGGTGGACATGGGGAATCAAGACAATTGATGAACCAGGATATAAAACGAGAAGATGACGAGCCTGTGGGGGTAAGTGACACTGTTTTGTGGTCCATATCTCATGTACGACTCACCTGTAGGGGTAAGTGACACTGTTTTGTGGTCCATATCTCATGTACGACTCACCTGTAGGGGTAAGTGACACTGTCTTGTGGTCCATATCTCATGTACGACTCACCTGTAAGGGTAAGTGACACTGTTTTGTGGTCCATATCTCATGTACGACTCACCTGTAGGGGATGACACTGTTTGTGGTCCATATCTCATGTACGACTCACCTGTAGGGGTAAGTGACACTGTTTTGTGGTCCATATCTCATGTACGACTCACCTGTAGGGGTAAGTGACACTGTTTTGTGGTCCATATCTCATGTACGACTCACCTGTAGGGGTAAGTGACACTGTTTTGTGGTCCATATCTCATGTACGACTCACCTGTAGGGGTAAGTGACACTGTCTTGTGGTCCATATCTCATCTTCGACTCACCTGTAAGGGTAAGTGACACTGTTTTGTGGTCCATATCTCATGTACGACTCACCTGTAGGGGTAAGTGACACTGTTTTGTGGTCCATATCTCATGTACGACTCACCTGTAGGGGTAAGTGACACTGTTTTGTGGTCCATATCTCATGTACGACTAACCTGTAGGGGTAGTGACACTGTTTTGTGGTCCATATCTCATGTACGACTCACCTGTAGGGGTAAGTGACACTGTTTTGTGGTCCATATCTCATGTACGACTCACCTGTAGGGGTAAGTGACACGGTTTTGTGGTCCATATCTCATGTACGACTCACCTGTAGGGGTAAGTGACACTGTTTTGTGGTCCATATCTCATGTACGACTCACCTGTAGGGGTAAGTGACACTGTTTTGTGGTCCATATCTCATGTACGACTAACCTGTAGGGGTAGTGACACTGTTTTGTGGTCCATATCTCATGTACGACTCACCTGTAGGGGTAAGTGACACTGTTTTGTGGTCCATATCTCATGTACGACTTACCTGTAGGGGTAAGTGGCACTGTTTTGTGGTCCATATCTCATGTACGACTCACCTGTAGGGGTAAGTGACACTGTTTTGTGGTCCATATCTCATGTACGACTCACGAGGCAAATAGTTAACATGGTTAACATAGACTGTCCGAGTACAAGAAAAGATTAGTCTACACATGAGACTTCTCAGTAATACAAAAGCCTAAACTTGAACGAAAGGACCACATTTTTTTGTTATCTTACAAAGTTTGCCACATGTGCGTGTCAGTCAGTACAGATCCTCAGACAATCACTATTTAAGGCCACAGACAAAGGACAAATTCATATTTCAAGAAAATGAGCTGAGTTAAAGACATCGCATTTATCTGTGACAATTCTGGACGAAGCTGTTTGGGCTTCCTTGTTTGGGGTGAGGCTCTTCGATATATGGTCTTGAAATAATGTTTATTCAATACAGTGGTCACATCATTTGCTTGGATATTAGAATACGAACAACTTACACCAAGTATTTTTCGGCTTCATGATTAATATAGTTTGCTTATTTCGTTTGATCAAAAACCCATGTCCGTAACATACTTTAACGGAAAGCAATGGCAAGCAGTTGATATATATATTGTCAATTTTGGCATTCAGTATGGCATCATATGAAATATCTGATTGCTCAGAAGACGACTGATAGCCGACCAACCCGCCGCAACCATCTCACCTCAACTACACACACAAACGCTGGAAATAATCCTAACAAATCATGTGAAGAAAAGAATCATTTGAAAAGTATTTTATCAAATAGAGTGCTTTTCAGACATATGCCAAAATTTCTTGTACGCACCGGTACGTGCAACTTGCGTCCATGTCTGCAAATATCTTCGCATACATTCAAGCATCAAAAGTATTCTGATCCCAATGTCTCTCACACGCCCTTAATACATACTAAATATCATCATCATCATCATCATCACCATCGGGACAAGACACTTTACTGCTTCATTGACGTTTACAAAGATGTTGTTTTACTCAACAACCAATTGTCAAACTATTGGTCTGGGGTTGATGCCTCATGGCCAGTCTGCACCACTTCCGCGCGCCCAACCAATCGAACAGATACTTTATGTATTCCAGAAAGGGCAACATGAAAGGTGTGGAACTGAGCAGCCTAAGAAGAGAAATGAAGCATGCTCACCAGGTAACAACAGCTGTGGAGCTCCGGCACGACGATCACTGGATTATGGAAGCGGTCCGTGCATGCAGAGTCCAGGTAAGATAAGTCAGGTTCTCTGTATAAATCAGCCTAAAATGAAACGAATGAAACTGAATTATGGCGAAGGTTTCAATGATTCGATCCCATCAAGCTAATAGGTTTATTAGACTTGGGCATATCCTGCCCCTTGTCATAGTACATGGTATACATCTGAAATTAGATTGTCGAAGCGACCATTTATACAACTATATGCAAGTAATAATCATGACCCTAGACCCTAGCATGACCCTAGATTACAAGATATTCGTTTAATTTGCACTTGAGACAAACTCTTTGAACAAAAGAGTGAAAGTGAGCTACTTAACAAAAAATGCTTCTCTCAGTTTAAATGCTTCATATATATATTTACCAAGTTTACGTAAGACTCCCTGTGAACTACTTGACATAAGTTGAATGGCCTTGAAGACACTTGTTTTTCTCCAATAATATTTTTGTATATAGATTTCACGAATATTATAAAGAGGACATACTAACAAAAAATGATACTCATTTTCAATTTCGTTTGGCATACTCGCTCCTCACGATCAATCCTATATTACTGCCGTGTCTTCCTGTTTCAATTCTCAACTTATTTGAGGAAGTTCTCAGTCTAGATAAAGCAATACGATGATTAGCATTTCCTATTTTCATAAGGTAGGGTTCGAAAGAGAACTCACTTTTAATATATTTGTACATCATCAATCTCGGGGACTCCATATCTGCGAACCATGTCATTATCTTTCAATCGAACATAGAAGATATTCTTAAATCTATCATAATTAACAGAATAAGGGAATAGCCACACTTCTGGGAAACCACACTTACACAGCATGTCTCTTACGAGAGAGGCCCAATTTGACTTATTATTTTCGGCTTGATCACGTAAAAAATTATAAACACCGCTCTTAATAATTTAAACCAATATTTCAGTATTCTTGATAATCTTTTATGATGTAAAGGGAGCCTTCCGAGTTCGCCATAGACAGCCACATTTGGTGTAGACATATTTACTCCAAGTACCTGTTTACAAAATTTTCTGTGAACTCGCTCTACTGCGTGTCCAGTGTGGAATCCCCATACTTCACAACCATAATTTAAAATGGAACCTACATAAGTATCGAATAATTCGAGAACCGTATTGAGTGGCATGCGAAGTATTCTTGTCTTACCGAATAGGCAGATTAACGCCTTCAAATCTTTATCTGCCAGAGTCTGCTGTGCACATGTAAATTTTCCAGTGTTTGTGAACACAATTCCGGAGTAAATAAATGAGTTCACAACCTCAATAATACAGTTATCATACATCCACGACTCGGCAGCATTTAATCTGCCACCTCTACGAAATACCATAACTTTAGTTTGATCAGTATTGACCGTCAAATTTCAATCTCACAGAATATCTTGTAGGCCTTCACAGAGTCAGAGAATAAAACAATATCATCTGCATAGAGTATCAGATCTAGCGACAATTGATCTAGTTCTACATTTCCATTAGATGTTGACAGATAGTCTTCCAAATCTTCGAGAAACAAGGAGAATAATACTGCTGACAGTGCTTCCCCTTGCAAAAAACCACAATGGTTAAAAAAATACTCAGTTTTTATATCTTGGTGCAAAACAAGACCTTACTAAAGAATACAAAGATTTAATTATAGCTAACATTTTACCCCCTATTCCATTTTTGGTTAATTTATACAACAGATACTTTCTTTCCACGGAGTCGAAAGCTTTCGTGAAATCTACAAAAGTGCAATATACCTGTTTGCCATGAGCCAGGTAGCCAGTTATAAGACCGTGCAGCGCAAAAATGGCGTCAATTGTACCGACACCTGCTTTGAAACCAAACTGTGCATCACCAACAACTGAACTGGCTTCAGCCCATTTAACTATACGCTCATTCAAAACACTGGTGAACAATTTGGCTAGGCAACTTATCAGTGTAATTGCTCTATAATTATTTGCATCATTAGTATCTCCTTTCTTAAATACTGGTAGAATAATGCCTTCGACCGATTTAGTGGAAAAGATACCGGAGTCAAAAATCCTATTAAATAGCACTACTAATATAGGCGATAAAACATCTCGCCCAGCTTTGAAGAATTCATTAATCAATAAATCACTAGCATGTACTTTATTATTATGAAGCCGATTAATAGCATTAACTGTCTCTTCTATAGTTATCTTTGTATGAAGTTCTACTGCCACATATTCATCCCCTCTTCGATCATTGTCTATATCCCTATTATTATTATTCATATACTTTTCATTTTTAAAATATTCATAAAATATTTCTGGTTCGATACTATTTCCTGCTTTGGCCTTGTCCTGCTTCAAAAGTGTTTCCATAAATACATTTTTTTTTTTTTTATTTTTTTTACACGTCGCTTAGTATTTTCGTTCGGCTTCTTGCATTGAAATTCTATCATTCTCTGTGTAATATATAATGATTTAAAATATTCATAAAATATTTCTGGTTTGATACTATTTTTTCCTGCTTTGGCCTTGTCCTGCTTCAAAAGTTTCCAAAACTGCCGCGGGTTTTTGTTTTTTAGTTGTTTTAGATTGTTAGACTGTTTCCATGAATAGATTTTATTTTTTTACATGTCGCTTTGATTTTCGTTTGGCTTCTTGCATTAAAATTATATCACTCTCTGTGTAATATATATTGTAATTATTAATTGCATCTAAATATTCAGTTTTTCTCAATTTACATTCCTCGTCAAACCAGTCATTTTTACATTGAATCTTATTTAGAAAAAAATATTTTACCTGGTTTCGATGAATACCTCACCTTGAAAAATGGCTCAGCTATTTCATTTAAGGTGCTAGATAGCTGGTCGACACATGAATTAATAGAAATTACATCCGGCGTAACATTGATCACAATATCCGTTAATTTAGTGCTGTTACATATTAAAGCATCAATAACATCTTTTTCACAATCAGAGTTCCATATCATTCGTTCACATTGTATATTACTTATCTGTTCAGGAGACTGCACCTCACCACAAATTAACGTAAATTTCAAAGATGCATGACAAGAGTAAGAAAGCATATCATTAATTTCAAATATTTTCACTTGATCAAAATCAGTCTCTCGCAACAGTAAATAATCAATTACACTTCTCCCTTGTGCACCACAGAAAGTAAATTCCCCCTTTTCCGTTGTCACCATGCAAGCGCCCATTTGCTATACGCAGCCCTGCCGATTTACACAAATCAATCAAATTTAATCCAAAATTATTAGTTTTTGAGTTCATAGACGAACGATTCAAATAAATATCCGTGTTATACTCTTCAGCATCCTCAAAAGGTAATGGTCCGTCATTAGTTACATGGTCACTTAATGTACCAGTTCTGGAGTTCAAATTACCCGTTAGGAATACTATTTCCAAATTTGAATAATAATTTATGTCACATTGCACACTGTCAAAGACATTTTCACGATAAATGTTATAAAAAGTTGAACCTTCCGGAGGTAAATATGCTCCACATAGATAAATATCACTTTCGTTCTAAAAAAATATTTTATCCAATTTGATCCAAATGCAATGATTAGTCTTTTTAACACATTTAATTCCTGGGAATATTGATTGCCTCACATAAATTATCATTCCGCCACTATGACGTTTGGCTCTCTTGTATATATAATTACGAGCCTCGAGAAGCGTGTATTGCCTGAAATCCATTGAGCTCGATTTTACTCCTTTTGGCTGTTTGGAAGTCCACGTTTCGCTCAAAATGATTACATCATAGTTTTTCAGGAAATCGGTAAAATTGTCACAGGACTGTTTCTCAGCAGTTAAACCATCTACATTCCAAACTAGGAACTTTATCTCACCTTCGCAAAATTCCTATCTCGGTTCACCTTGCGAATGCCGTGTTTGTCCAGGTCGTTGTTCTTGGGCCTTAATCTCCGCCCCATCCACGTATAATCTCCGTCTTCTCCAGAAGACACGCCGTCCACTCTCTTTAGCACGTATATATTCCGACATAAGTCTTTTCCGAGCGTGGTAAACCTCCTTGGGTAGCTGATCACCAACACCTACACCCCGTTTTTTCCAGTGAATCACGCATGGTGAAGGCAAATTGCCGAATCATCTCACGATCTTTATAGTATATGTAAATTTCGCCACGATTGGTCTTGGTTGGTTTCTTCGTACACCGGGCAAACGATGAACTCGATCAAAACGAATACTCTCAGCGTCTCCAATTTCTATAGATTTGGTAATAAAGTTTTTCACAAGTTGCTCACAGTTTTCATCCGGCACATCCTCAAGTCCATGAAATAAGAGGTTTTCACGCATAGATCGAATAGCTAAATCAACTGTCGCGCAGTCTTTCAATTTCTTCTCTCAATGCATTCATATCGTCAAATGATCTCCGCATGTCAATTGTTATTCTCCTGTTAGCGTCAATGACATCATCCATTTTAGACGACACGAAACCTACACTGCTTTCTAGTGTATTCTGCCTGGATTCTATTCTGTGCAGCTTGGACTCAAGGCCACCTACTTTGTCCGAGACCGACGTGATTTCACGGCTGATTACTTCCACAGGGGCTCGTTACCGTTGTTAATTGGTTAAATAGGTTGATTATAGGGGGGATCGAGGTAGGTAATAAAAGTTACCTACCTCGACCCCCCTCCCCCCTCCTATAATCAATCTATTTAACCAATTAACAACGGTAACGAGCCCCTGTGATTACTTCCAGCTTGCCTGCAGTGTTAGATAAGGAGTTCTGTATAAACATGTTGAACTGAATCTACGATTGTTCACCTTGGGTCATGTGTCCTTGCTGTACCAGATTATGCTGGGGAGGGGTATGGAAAATCATTCCGGTCGGGATATTATTTATGTCTGGTGTAGAATAAAATACCAGTTGTTTTTGTTGTAAAGTATGACGAGCTTCTTCTATAACGTGCGAAACGGGTGGGGATGTAGGGCATGCCATGTCTTTACCTTGAAACTCTCTTCCTTGAACATGCTGCTCACTCAGAAAACTTCCACTGTGGCTCTGATTCTCAGTTCTAGATAAATATTTGTCCATGTTGCTCTTCCTGCTTCCTTCCTTTCCTTTTTCCGTTGCCGTCTTAATATTTTCTGTTCTGTAGTCAAAACCATCAAGCTGACAACAGGGTGAATCCTATGGACCCCTCATATAACACCAGCATGTGTTGACCTATATACACGGAGTGACCACAAAACACGTCCGACCGCTTCGACAATCTCTTCGATATCAAGTACCGTACGTGGCGCGCGCTTCTTCCAGGATTTACTATACAATGGAGTGCTGTTTAAGTCCCCCAAGAATACATGTGAAGGAAAACTTGATTTAACTTATTCTTAAACTGTATCCTACCTCCATTGTACCTTTGTGCAATGCTAGGGAATTGACCAGTTTCTCACGGTGTTACAGTCTTCTTGAACATGGGTCGTACTGTGGTTTCACACAGGAGTACTGGACAATATATTAACTCGATAGCAAAATCCTTAATTCAAGTAATTAATTTCGTGCTCTCTTCAGCACGCATTCACATTATTTCTGCTGGCGATTGTTTTACCTGTGATCAAATGCATTCGGTATATTTGCAAGAACATCTGTGCTAGGTTATAATATATCAGGAAGTACAGCGCGTAGATGTTTCATCTTATTCTTGTGCTAGTGTTATTCCAGGCTATTGCGTGGGTATACAGTCTGGTATTTCGTCGAGAAGAGGGCGAGGGCGAGTGAAAATATTTATTTTCGAGACGAAATACCAGACTGTCTACCCACGCCAAAGACTGGCATAACGAATTTATCACATTGAAGAGTCATTTTCTTCGTTGGGGTAACATATCACCAACCTGACAGAAACATCAACGTTCAATAACGTAAAAATATCGCTACGGACGTGCAGTGTTGATTCTTTTTCATCTATTTCGATGAGCAATAAACTGGATGAAATACTTAGCTGATATTCTGTCGTTCATGTTTATGTGATAGAGAAAGCTTCCGATGATAATTTATTTCTTATCTTCGTCCGCAAATACGCAAATTATTTCCCTCGCACAAATTGTCGCAGAGGCGATACTCGCGAGCACAAACTCGCCCAGACAAATTCGTCTGAAACAGTCCTTGTCTGCAGGTGTTGCACACACGTCCTTGACTGCGTTGGTATATGAGCACGCGCGTCCTCGACAGCATTGATACATACGAGAATTCTCAATTGGTATACCAACTGTGGTCAACTGAGACTTGCAATACGGTCTGATACACTAGGCCAATCAACCAATCAGAACCCTACAATTTGCTCTGAAATGTGATAA
>JAVTVY010003917.1:0-39240 GCA_036873755.1 Hanleya hanleyi | reverse complement strand
ATTTGTTTACAAAGGTCTTAGTCTGAATACACATTAACCGATTAAGAGACTAGTGTGACATAAAGGTTAGATCCATCATACCATGTGTGCCGTAAATGGAGACCTTGGGAAATATTCACGAATAAATAGTTATTATTCGCTATATATATAGCTTATTAAGCTATATATATCAAGTATCTGTGCTGATAAATAGGAGTTCTGGGCACCCCTGCTTCCTTCTCCCGTGGGTATCAGTGATATACTTTCTTCCCCCTGGCAATTTGCCTTCGTATCTTTGCTGGTCTATTAAGGCACGCGGCATATGTATTCTGTCTGCAACGAAGCGTATATGGAAGGCCAAATGTCCAAATAATCAGAAACTCACAGTTACTGAATCGAAAACCTAAGTTTTCAAACAGAAAACTTAAGTTTTCAAACAGAAAACTTAAGTTTTCAAACAGAAAACTTAAGTTTTCAAAGAGAAAACCATGGTTTTCGAATCGAAAACTTAAGTTTATGGTCGAAAACCTAGGTTATCTACCACATAACCCCGAGTTTCTCTTTTCCTAACCTCGAGTTTCTATTTCTCAACACCGAAAATCACAGTTGTCACTAGAAAACTTAAGTTATCAAACCGAAAACCTAGGTTTTCAAATTGATAACTTAAGTTTACGGTCGAAAACCTAGGTTATCCAGCAGACAACCCCGAGTTTCTTTTTCAATTTCGAGTTTCTCTTTTATTTTTGGACATTCGTGTAGAAAACTTAAGTTATCAATCGATAACTTAGGTTTTCAAATTTGCGATTGTCGTAAAGTGAAACTCGACTAACTAACTTCGAGTTTCGACATCCGGGCACTATGGGTTTCGCGCCCTTTCCCGCATGCTGACTAATTAATACGTCAGACAGAACCACAAAATCAACATGTATTCAACAAAAGGAAAACTGAGATTATTTATTCAATGTAGACTATCCTGTATGTCCGAGCCTAGCATTATCAAAGACTGGGTATTGATACTCAGAACTAGTCCTTTAATCAGTTTAATAGCTATATAAATATGCTGCAGACTGAATTGGGGGAAATAATCTAGTTGAACTTCAGCTATCCGGTCAAGCTGACTGACCGACATAAGACAGGTCAATGTAATTCACACCAGCAAAGCACATTCAGTGATATGTAGATAGCTACTTTGGCAAATACTTCGGTGAGACACAAGCTGTCTCTGGGTCAACAGCGATTACTACAGGCATACGGTGAATGTTATATCTGTGTGAGCAGTTTGATTCCGTATAATTAATTTTGCCACGTGGTTCTCTCTGCATTTCTGATTAGTCAACAATCGGAAAAGGCGCCAAAACCAAAGTACCCAGATATCGAAACTCTAAGTTAGAAAGTCGAATTTCACTTCACGACAACCATCAATTCGAAAACCTAGGTTATCGATTAGAAAGTGTCCAATAAAAGAGAAACTCGGGGTTGTCTGCTAGATAGCTTAGGTTTTCGACCGTAAACTTAAGTTATCAATTCGAAAACCTAGGTTTTCGGTTCGATAACTTAAGTTTTCTAATCACAACTGTGATTTTCGGTGTTGAGAAATAGAAACTCGAAGTTAAGGAAAGAGAAACTCGGGGTTGTGTGATAGATAACCTAGGTTTTCGACCGTAAACCTAAGTTTTCGATTCGAAAACCATGATTTTCTGATTGAAAACTTAGGTTTTCGATTCAATAACTGTGAGTTTCTGATTATTTGGACATTTGGCCTTCCAAGCGTATTGGCAATTCTCCATCCTCTTTTTTTGCAAAAGGCAGTCATTCATTATTTGTGAGCAAGATATCATTCTCAGAAATGCGAGAATGTTTAATAATCTATATCTTATTTGGTAAAGTCTTAATGGCTTTTAAAATAACAAATAATGTATTGTGCCGAATGATTTGTAAAGTCTGAAGGCAAGAGCAAACAAAAAACTTGTGATAGTGACATTTTCTTATTACCCACGCTTGCAATTATCATGTAAAATAGGACATTTCTCCCTTCGAACATCTCCCCCTGCGGACATTTCCCCCTCCTTCCCATAGATATTTGTGCTATGATTTCATACGAATGTGAAACACATATTTACAAAAACATTTTATTCTTATTTTCAATAAGCTTAATCGGACATAAATTTTCAAAGATCAACACCGGTCACGATATCCAAAGGTCAATGGACGCCCAGATCTTCTTTCTCTACTACTTAGAATTATATTTCTCAAGGAATAATCCCTCTTTTGGGGCAATGAAACAACGCATTATTCAGCATAAGTGGTAACCAATCTTGTGCGACACATGTGAAAACTATTCAGATGGAAGCAAGAAGGTTGGTTACTATCAAAGTGAGAACGTGTATTGATAATTATGAAACACTGGTGATATCAATGCTAATTCTGATCAATATACCCCAACTGATTTTTAATTTTGCTCTATTATGCAGATTTGCACAATCGTACATAAAAAACACCGGCGCGTGTCTATATCAACAAGGTTTGCGTGCTATTGTACCTGGAAGAGTTTGATGAACTTACTTGAGAGCATTTTCGAGAATCCCGCAGTGCGTCAGATATCTGTGTGCATTCCGATTAAAATAAATATATCCCCCTAATGTGCACATTACTACATGGGACCACTTTTCCCTAAAGAGAGGCATAAGAGAATGTTTAGTATCTCCTGAAACTTTCTGGTTGTTCAGCTGATCGAAAGTGTAATTGATACGACAATATAGGTTGGTCAGAAAAGATTTCATGAAAGTTATACCATAGAATTTCAGATTGAAAAATACACAAAACATGAACGGACACATTTTCAACATAGTGAGGAAAATCTAGTTCTGGTTTCGTCAAAATTCAGACGAAACTGGATAATTTACTCTTCTTTACTGACCACACAACAAAAGTTACATCACGAAACATCATAGTTTGGATTCAGCACTCACAATGGAGCCCTAAGAATGGGTTGATACATAAAGCAGATAAGAACTTGCATAACATATCTAAGCTTGATGCATTTGTTTACAAAGGTCTTAGTCTGAATACACATTAACCGATTAAGAGACTAGTGTGACATAAAGGTTAGATCCATCATACCATGTGTGCCGTAAATGGAGACCTTGGGAAATATTCACGAATAAATAGTTATTATTCGCTATATATATAGCTTATTAAGCTATATATATCAAGTATCTGTGCTGATAAATAGGAGTTCTGGGCACCCCTGCTTCCTTCTCCCGTGGGTATCAGTGATATACTTTCTTCCCCTGGCAATTTGCCTTCGTATCTTTGCTGGTCTATTAAGGCACGCGGCATATGTATTCTGTCTGCAACGAAGCGTATATGGAAGGCCAAATGTCCAAATAATCAGAAACTCACAGTTACTGAATCGAAAACCTAAGTTTTCAAACAGAAAACTTAAGTTTTCAAAGAGAAAACCATGGTTTTCGAATCGAAAACTTAAGTTTATGGTCGAAAACCTAGGTTATCTACCACATAACCCCGAGTTTCTCTTTTCCTAACCTCGAGTTTCTATTTCTCAACACCGAAAATCACAGTTGTCACTAGAAAACTTAAGTTATCAAACCGAAAACCTAGGTTTTCAAATTGATAACTTAAGTTTACGGTCGAAAACCTAGGTTATCCAGCAGACAACCCCGAGTTTCTTTTTCAATTTCGAGTTTCTCTTTTATTTTTGGACATTCGTGTAGAAAACTTAAGTTATCAATCGATAACTTAGGTTTTCGAATTTGCGATTGTCGTAAAGTGAAACTCGACTAACTAACTTCGAGTTTCGACATCCGGGCACTATGGGTTTCGCGCCCTTTCCCGCATGCTGACTAATTAATACGTCAGACAGAACCACAAAATCAACATGTATTCAACAAAAGGATAACTGAGATTATTTATTCAATGTAGACTATCCTGTATGTCCGAGCCTAGCATTATCAAAGACTGGGTATTGATACTCAGAACTAGTCCTTTAATCAGTTTAATAGCTATATAAATATGCTGCAGACTGAATTGGGGGAAATAATCTAGTTGAACTTCAGCTATCCGGTCAAGCTGACTGACCGACATAAGACAGGTCAATGTAATTCACACCAGCAAAGCACATTCAGTGATATGTAGATAGCTACTTTGGCAAATACTTCGGTGAGACACAAGCTGTCTCTGGGTCAACAGCGATTACTACAGGCATACGGTGAATGTTATATCTGTGTGAGCAGTTTGATTCCGTATAATTAATTTTGCCACGTGGTTCTCTCTGCATTTCTGATTAGTCAACAATCGGAAAAGGCGCCAAAACCAAAGTACCCGGATATCGAAACTCTAAGTTAGAAAGTCGAATTTCACTTCACGACAACCATCAATTCGAAAACCTAGGTTATCGATTAGAAAGTGTCCAATAAAAGAGAAACTCGGGGTTGTCTGCTAGATAGCTTAGGTTTTCGACCGTAAACTTAAGTTATCAATTCGAAAACCTAGGTTTTCGGTTCGATAACTTAAGTTTTCTAATCACAACTGTGATTTTCGGTGTTGAGAAATAGAAACTCGAAGTTAAGGAAAGAGAAACTCGGGGTTGTGTGATAGATAACCTAGGTTTTCGACCGTAAACCTAAGTTTTCGATTCGAAAACCATGATTTTCTGATTGAAAACTTAGGTTTTCGATTCAATAACTGTGAGTTTCTGATTATTTGGACATTTGGCCTTCCAAGCGTATTGGCAATTCTCCATCCTCTTTTTTTGCAAAAGGCAGTCATTCATTATTTGTGAGCAAGATATCATTCTCAGAAATGCGAGAATGTTTAATAATCTATATCTTATTTGGTAAAGTCTTAATGGCTTTTAAAATAACAAATAATGTATTGTGCCGAATGATTTGTAAAGTCTGAAGGCAAGAGCAAACAAAAAAACTTGTGATAGTGACATTTTCTTATTACCCACGCTTGCAATTATCATGTAAAATAGGACATTTCTCCCTTCGAACATCTCCCCCTGCGGACATTTCCCCCTCCTTCTCATAGATATTTGTGCTATGATTTCATACGAATGTGAAACACATATTTACAAAAACATTTTATTCTTATTTTCAATAAGCTTAATCGGACATAAATTTTCCCCAGCTATATTTAAGATAGCGGCACTGTTAACCAGATTTGTATGATTTAGTAACAAAATAAAAATGCAACCAAGTTATAAATAAAGCGATTTTGATGATTATCTTTTCAATAAGTTACTTTCAATAAATTGACATGATTTCGAAGAATACCCCATGGTTTCAACGGAGACAAAATAAACATCATTGTTAGATGATATATTGTTGCAAATATGTTGTCTTTTCAAATTTAATCACCAATTTAAATAAATCAGCATGTTTGTTACATAATGTCTGTAATTAGGTAGAATCTATTGTTTAGTTTATCTTTATCCCGAGTTAGCCCATTGCCGGAGTAGAATCAGTCCGTGCATGGCACAAGGAAAGTCATTGTATACAGTTTGTCTTTAAAACCACTGATTACAATACCATTTAACAATCCTCACAGCTTTATTATCCTGATTTCAACCTGCTGCTCGAGTAGAATCACATAACTATGTGATAGTTATTAACTTATACTGTGTATTTATTGTTTAGTCATGCCAAATTATAGAAAACAAGAATTTTTTTTAGAAAAAGTCAATTTTGTTACACATTCGTATGAACTCATAGTACACAGATATATATGAAGTGGGATATGTCAGCAGGGAGAAATGTCCTCGGGGGATGTCCGCGCACCGTCGATGACAGGCCGTTTTTGAGTATTTGAGTTTTTATAAGATCATAATGATTTTTCAAAATTGTGTTCATTTCAAATGTGGTAGACTTGCGCTAAGTCTATTAGCTAGAAACTCAATTAATACCTGGAATATGCTGTCCGTTTCCATTCCGCCTGGCAATATAGTGACATAAACATCGTCGGCTGACGTTAAAAATTTTGTTTCTCTTTTCTTCTTATATATTTTAGCCTGGTTATCTATAGCATGACACCTTAAACCGACCTACCGTTTTCAATATCGCAATCTCTGCCGTTACAGTAAATCGAAATATGATTTTTGTTCCAGCGGTCATATTTTAGTTATGCTAAAATGTATACGAAAATCTAATATGGGTGCCTAATATCGTTGAGTCCTTCCATGCCTTAGATTAGTGAAATGCTGGACTTCTACTCTCGCGCACAGTTTGTGAGATTAAACATCACAGAATATGATGAAGTCGTATTACTTTAGAAAAAGACAATATATGAATGAGGGATCATACTTGATGTAAGGGTCAGGCGACAATGCATGCATGTACAAGAGCCAAATCTAGGGACAACAAAGTGTCTCGACTCAGTGGTACAAAGGCATTGCCAATAGTTCCTTAAATGAAATAAGACGGATAGTGGAACCAGAGACCCTATAATAAATATGAATAATAATTTATTATAGGGTCTCTGGTGGAACTAATAAAATACGAAACAAGTTTGTGCTCGGATCATCTGATTTCATTTCGATAAAATGCGCACATTTATTATCTCATGTTATTCATATCGGAATACACATACCTGTGAGTAACCGGACCTTCTGACAGATTTATATACGGTGAGTAAAAATCTCCCAAACGGGCTTCTTGCAGCTCAAATTAAAAAAAAAACAAAAAAAAACGGGGAAGGCCTTGCCTAAATGTGGGGCTTTCACTGTGAAATTTATATAAAAATCATCCTTTCACAGACAAATAACAGACATCATAATTTTACTTGCCATGCATCATGGTCAAGTAGTACACAATTAGTCATTCTCCCAACGTCAGAGTTTTTAACCTCGAAACCGTCGATAAACAACATAGCAATAGGGAATATACAATCTGATGACATGAGAATGACAATTCGTATACTGTCCTAAATTTGACACTACACATGTGGTAGAGAATACAATTGGTTTGGATATTAGTAGTCACGAGGGCTTAAAGACGAGACCCTCCATGACCCATTGAGACCAGGAATGGCCCCTGTATAGCTCAAACACACCCCAAAAATGCCCTCTTCGCTACTGCTCCTGGACTCGATCATGACGTCATCTCCATTTCAAAACCCCCAGTTGTAGTCTACTCCACGACCGCTTCAATATGATGCCTTGCAAATCCCATTTACCCCTGTGCATCCCAAAATATCCTTTCAGTAATACTTTTTAACTGCGCATGCGAACCATGACGTCATTTTCCATTCACGCCAGGCGTAGCCTATTCCACAAGTGCTTCAAGATGAGACCCTGCACAGCCCATTTGGACCCAGGATGGCCCACCCTTTGCCAAAAAGTACACCTCAATGCTTCATGGTGATGCACTCCGTCACTTTCCTGTGAAATTCAACCAATGTCTTCGAGACCACTCCCAAACTACGCTTCAGCTTGCAAGAGATTGAACAAATATCCACACACTATAATTTGCGCCACAAGAAAAAAAATACTCATGGGTTCATGTGAAGTCCATTTTCCAGATTTTGTACACCCTGCAAAGTCTGTTTTAAGGGGGGGGGGAATTCCTAGTCTTTGATTCCCCCTTCAGTCACCTGACCGACATTGAAGCGCTTCAAGTTGAGACCCTGCATGACCCATTTGACCCAGGGTTAGCCCAGTTCTATCCACGTGACTGAGTGTTTTTCGCATTTTTTTTTCATGAAATTCCAAGATTTACGTTTTCTCCGCCAGTCACTCAACTAGAAGTGACCTCTCTACATTGCAATGGCAACCCCTTTACTGGAAGTGACCTTTCATTCAGAAGTGATGTGGCGTGATATTCCACCTCTCTTTAAAGAGAAAAACAGTTTAAGCTATGCTGGCAGGACTGTTCCCCATATGTATGGAACTTTTATTCATATGCACATAACTTTTCAACATTACATTGTTAAATAAAATTTGTTCTAAATATTTAGAACAGATGTCCACAGCTGACACAGCTCTTTAATTTGGGCATCGATGAAGGCTCCCTAATTGCGCTCATTGAAAATAAATCGAATGTCGGAAGTCTTATGGATCTTATACAGTATTTCAGCTAAAAACTGACTGACAATAATTTGTGAAAATATGTCTTCGAAAGAAACAAAATTAGGACAGATTTGGTTAAACTGGGATATTTGTCAGCTCTAATACCCCACTTGCACAAAATTCAAATTATTCCGATATACCGAGAAGCCGGAGTGAATGCTGCACCAATATCACTGGCAGTCACATTGAGAGAGCAGTTTACATCTACAGCAGTTGATACATCCAATGTCTTGCCTTTCCCATGTGCCCATAGGAAATATTTTAATCAATCATAACTGGTCTATCTTTGACCTGCAGTTGCCAGAATAATCATAAATGTAAGCCTAATGGTCCTTTCTTGGAACAATAGGATAAGTGATAAGCTTACATGTTAACAAACCCATGTTAAATAGATAGGAAAGAATGGGTAAAAAAAACTGATGTGAACTGCTGTCTCAATGCACCTGCCAGTGCTATGGCAGAGTTTTATTTTTAAAGCATTGACTTGAATTTTGTTGAAGTGTGCCATTTCGTATTTCTGTGGTTTCACCATTTTGGGTACCGATAAGATGGTATCAGCACCTGCGTGTGCAAGAAGGGATATCCAAATGTGAAACGATCGATTCAACACTGAGCGCTTGCATTAAACCCTCACTTGCATTTCGCTTGTATCATGCATATTTACATGTTAGTCCACAGGGTCTCGTTACCGTTATTAATTGGTTAATTAGGTTGATTACAGGGGGGAGGGTCGAGGTAGGGAATAAATCACCTTGTGTAATCAACCTAATTAACCAATTAACAACGGTAATTAGCCCCTGTGTGTTAGTTCACATGTTTCAAACAAAATTCATGTCCCAAAATTTAACAGTGTATACTACTCAATTCTTCTGGAAGACTAAGCTTATATACAATATATTTTGACACAAGTGAGTCAGCGAGTGCATATGATTCAACATAACTTTCAACATTGTTTCAGTCATATAGCCACGATTGATTGATTGATTTGATTTATTCACCATATAACAGCAATATAAAAAAAACAAACAATGTACAATACAATGATAAAAGATATAGTGCTGCATATAAGCGAACCATGTAAGCACCACCCAGACATATGGCAAGCCAAAGTGCTTTTTATTCGAGAATTTCCGATATCGGAAATTGAATTCCCGATATCGGAATTGAAATTTCCGATATCGGAATTAAAATTCCTGATATCGGAAATTCATGTCCTTCAATTTCTGATATCGGAAATTGAATTCTCGATATCGGAAATGAATTTCCGATATAGGAAATTGCAATTCCCGATATCGGATTCCCGATATCGATTCCCGATATTCCCGATATCGGAAATTGCAATTCCCGATATCAGGAATTAGAATTTTCGATATCGGAAATCGAGAATTGCAATTTCCGATATCGGAAATTCGGAGACGATTTCCGATATCGGAAATTCAATTCCTGATATCGGAAATTGAATTCCCGATATGAGAAATTCTAATTTCCGCTATCGGAAATTGCAATTCCCGATATCAGAAATAGAATTTCCGATATCGGGAATTAGAATTTCCCATATCGGAAATTCAGTGACAATTTCCGATATCAGGAATTCAATTTCTGATATCGGAAATAGAATTTCTCATATCGGAAATTGTCACTGAATTTCCGATATCGGAAATTGCAATTCTAGGTTAAGTAAAGCTTCCAGAGCTTTCATTTCCGATATCGGAAATTCAGTGACAATTTCCGATATGAGAAATTCTATTTCCGATATCAGAAATTGATATTGGTCGGTCCACTCAACTCTGAGGACCAGGAGACGTCATTTTGAACTTTTGAATATTTCGAAAAAATAATAAACAATATGGAAAACAAAACTTGAACGAAAATATATACATGTGATTTCCATATTTCTTTGGACTATATTTTATCTCTCGACCGTTTGTAGTATTTACTTGCGGAATTTCAATCTAAATATTCGGTACTTTCTTCTCTTGATATTGAACTTGATCGTTGGAGTTTCCCTTAACGTTTTATACATTAGTGTCGTTTTCTCATTATACATGTGCATAATCATTACAATAAACCTATATAGTTAGTTCGAAACTTAGATGATTTTTCCATGTCACCTTTCCATAGTATTGCTACTTCTGCTAGGAAATGATTGTTTTATTGTAGGTCAATATGATACATATAATTTCAGCACGCTGTGGTCAGTGACATTACTTGTACAGCTCTTGTTTACTTCGCGTTTCGTCAGTTGGATTTTATGTAAAATTTATTATTTAACTGTGCCAAATAATGAGTAAAACTGTGTGTTAAAGTTTGTCCATTTTAATTAGTCGTCTACTTTGGAGCGTCTCGAAAATCAATACCGTAGCTAACTCTGCAAAAATTACCCGTTTTTTTTTTTGCAGCGTATAAACAAACCGAACTCTACAAAATGACTACCATTACTCCCTGATATTGATGATGCTTCACGCCTGAAATAACTTTGCAATTCTCTCCATAAATAAAACTCCACTGCTGTAGTTTCATGTACCAGGGCTTAATTACATAGGGAGGTACCCTACTGTGTTCGTTTTCACGGACACAAAGGTCAAAGATGTGGTGTACGGTCGTCATCATCATCATCATTTTATTTCACTCCGACCACTCAGGGTGGTACGAGAGGTATACAGCTATTACATATATACATTTGGCGACTACATGCGTGTGTAAACATAATCAATACATAAACATTTATACAATAATTGAATATTCTAGTCGTATTTACAAAGTGCCATACCTTCCTTGACAAACTTGCATATATTTTTCAGCTTATGTATATCTCCAGTTTGGAAAAAGTTTCTGAGTTTGATTACATTTGGTCTAACGTAAGTTTTGACGGGAATATACTTTGCTCTTAAAGCATTCAATGTTGGACACAAAAACATAAAGTGAAATTCGTCCCCAATGCTGCGTGTTTCACATGCGGTGCAGTAACGTTCAGATGGAGGTATTGCTATGTGACGCCATCTTCCTGTTTCTATTGGGAGTTTATGATTGCAGGTTCGAAATCTGGATAGGAGTTTTCTGCTTTTATCATCCAGATTCTTCAGGTAGAATTCCAGCTCAAAATTTGTTTTGAAAATTCGGTATATAACACCCTTTTTTGAGTAATACATGTCACTGTACCATTTTTGAATAAATTGATCTTTCAGCGTTTGCTCCAGAATTTTTAGAAAACAGGCAGCATTGTTTACACTTTGAGAATCCCGAATATAGTTGAAACCAGTATTGTATAGTATGGTTTTAACGTGGTTTAGCCAGGGATAGTTGACTACTCCTCTTTGCGCGAAAATAAATTTGTATATGACATATGCCAGCTTGCTTTCTTTCCCTTGTATCATCCGTAACCAGAATGAAACCATACTAACATGGACTCGGATGTATAATGGGTACACACCGAGTTCTCCATATACCATAAAATTGGGCGACGATTTTTTGATTCCTAAGACTCGTTTACAGAATTGTAAGTAAAATGATTCGAGTATATCTAATTTCTCAAAACCCCATATTTGACAGCCATATAACAAGATTGGTCGAACCACCTGATCAAAAAGTTTCAATTGGCAGTCAATAGGCAAACACAGATTTCGAATTTTTCTGTCTACTCCAAACAAGGCTTTTGACGCTTGTGTAATGAGCTGCTTTCTCGCAGATAGGTATTTGCCAGTATATCTCATTAATATCCCAAGATAGCAGTATTCGTTAACAAGATCGATTTTTTTGCCTTTAAAGTAAAACGTAGGTAATTTCTTCGGTAGACGTCTACAAAATAGGACAGTTTTAGTTTTAATAATATTGACATCTAGTTCCCATAAATCACAATAACTCTCAAAAACGACGAGGGCATTTTGAAGACCACGCTCCGTTTCTGCTAGGAGGATTGTGTCATCAGCATACAGTAAAATCAGTAACAGTATAAAAATCTCTAATTGATTCTCGATATCCTGTGAAAGAGAAGATAACCCTTCTACATTATTGAGTTCCATAAAAGTTTCTAGATCATTCAGATATAAAGAGAATAATAAAGGTGACAAATTTTCGCCTTGGCGGACTCCAACATCGCATACAAAAAAATCACTTCTTGCTTTGCCAATTTCAACGCACGATTTGATACATTTATACATATTTCTAATTAAATTAAAACATTTCCCACCCATGCCTTCTTTAACTAATTTATACCATAACCCCCCTCTCCACACTGTGTCGAATGCTTTAGAAAAATCTATAAATGAGCAGTACAGCTTTTTTTTAGTATTCAAAAAATATTCAACAATATGATGTAAAACAAAAATATTATCCATACATGAGTAACCCTTCCTGAAACCTGTCTGTGATTCCTTCAATACGTTATACCTCTCACAAAATTCACTCAATCTGTTATTTATAATCGATGTGAACAATTTCCCAAGGCAACTAAGGATCGTGATCGCTCTATAATTCTCAGGTTCGTCTATGTTCCCCTTATTTTTGTAGATTGGTTTGATAATTCCCAAGAGCCAAGCTTCTGGCATGCAGCCATTGTCAAGAATCACATTTAATAGTGTACAGTAAACAGGCAACATTATTTCTAACGAACTTTTAATAAATTCATTTAAGATTTTGTCATAACCAGCGGCCTTATTATTCTTTAGGTGTTTTATTGCCGCTTTTATTTCTTCTTCACTGATTGGCATGTCGATTTCGTCGTTTATTTCATCGCAGTAGTTGTCAACTAGTTCTCTTTTTCTAATGTCAGATTCATCTAGAGTATTCACGCCTTCAAAGTAATTAAAAAACGTGCTTAGTTCTATTGGTTCACTTTTTCTCTTAGGACATACTTTGTTCAGTATTTTCCAATATGCTTTAGGTTCAGATTTTTCTAGGCTTCTTAGTTTGTCAATGAATGATTCTCTATACTGTCTATAACTTAATTTCAACTGTTGTTTGTACTCCTTACTGCATATTTTTAAGTTTAATTTGTTTTGCTCTGTCTTATGCTTACGGTATATACTTTTTAGATTCAATAGTTCTTTCCTTTTCGATAAGCATTCTCTATCAAACCAAGGTTTGCTGATTTTGCTTTTTTGCGACTGGTTTGTTCGCCTCAGACCAAATGTTTTTTCTGCACTTTCGATGAGACAACGTGAGATATCATCGACTATATTATTAATCTGCGTTTTTTGCCCACACATAGTGGTTAAAGTGTCCCCTGAAAGTGTCAGAATTCTGCGATAAATGTTTTCAACTGATTTCAGATCAATATTTTCCACATAGTCGGAACTCTTGATAGGCATCCACTTCCGTAAGACATATTCAGGTTTAGACGATTCCACAAAATGTTTAACATTGCATGTATATAGTGAAAGGACAATAGGACAATGTATATCAGACAAGAGTTCGTTAAAATCGACAACTGTAAAATCGTGAATGACGTTAAATAAACCTGGGCTTACAACAGCGTAATCAATCAAGCTAACGCCCTTAGATGTTGGCTTGCCAATACCTCTGTCACTTCCGATCCTTCCATTGACAATAAATAAGTTGGTGTTACGACAAAAATCTATAAATTTGTAGCCCCACTGATTAACTTTCGTGTCTTCGGAGTGTCGTTCTAAACCGACACCATAACTGCTCAATATCTGTGGACCGAAAATAAATTGTGTTACATCATCGTCCCACTCTACAAAATCTGTCAGTATTTCTTCAGTAACCCGATAATCAGACAAGGTTTTGGTACGGGCATTAAAGTCACCCATCAAACATATATTAGAATAATTAGCAGAGACTCGTAATAGATCTTCCTGTAGGTCTGCGAAACAGTCCTGATCAACGTAGTTTGAGTTTGTGGGAGGAATATAAACACAGCCAAATAATATATCAGCACCAAATAGTTCGTGAGAACCGTTCAACCATAGGACATATGGATTGTCCGTTGTGATCTCCTTGAAATATTTCCTGTACTTTTCTTTTATCAATACTCCTATAACAGATTTATTCTGTTTTCTAGTGCTGCGCTTAGGTATACATTCGAACTCATCGATAACAACGACGTCTAATTCATGGAGTTTTGTTTCTGTTAAGAACACAACGTCGTGCGCCCTAAGAAATTGATCAAAATCGGGAGACAATAGTTTTGACTTCAAACCACAAACATTTAGTGCACACAGATTAATGTCAGGAGTCGAGTGATTGTCTAAGACAACATTCTGAACAGGTGAAACAATAGGCTCAGTACCACCCTCGTACCCCTAGTAGTACATTGTTTCGTCTCGGGTACCGGTCTCCATTGTCTGCAGGTTCCGTTCGGCAGAGGCTTGTATCTGGGGCTCTTGCGGCTGGACATGACCATGTGTCTCATCTGCGTGATAAGGGGCTCGGAATTGATACGGATTGAAGACCTGGGTTGGGGGACGGAATGTGAACTGGTTTGGGTGCTGAATGGTAAAGTGCTCCTGGTGTCGTTCCTCGTACAGAATGTTGTCTATGTATAACTTGTCGACTACCAGGCGAGCGTAGTGACCCTCTTGTCTTACTTGCCTCATAATGGGGTTCAATCTGCGGCGCGTGTTCACTATTTCAGCAGGGTATTGTTCACTCACACTGAATTCTTTCCTGTATAACTTCTCCCTTGCCATCTCTCGCACGATTTCACGGTCCTTGAACTTGGAAAACTTTGCGACAATCGGTCTCGGTCGGTTGGGGGGTCCAGTGCGGGGTCTCCCAATTCTGTGCACTCGTTCAAACTCAAATTCGTCTTCACAGTCCAACTCCTTCTTGATAAAGTTTTTGATTACAACCTCAGCATCCTCTGTACTGCTAGACTCAGTGATCCCATGAAATAATAAATTATCTCTCATTGATCTAGCATCAGAGTATAGCAAATCCTGCTTGACCTTGATCCTGCTTGACCTTTTTTACTTCTTCTCGTAGTAATTTATTATCTTGTTTTATGGCGGATACGTTTTCAAGCTGGTTTTGTAAATGTTTCAAATGTTGTTTAGTGACTGAGCTTTCCTTTTTCATTTCATCAAAAAAATCAGCAAGAGAATTGGTACTCACTTCAAGTTGTTTTACAGTTGAGTCCATAGCCTTTACACCGTTTTCCAGTTCGTATACCTTTCCTTGAACATTACCAAGATCCTTTTTGATTACATCGAGCACAGATACTTGACTTTCGATCCTGATCAACCTTTGCTCGAGTCTGTCGAGTATGGCAAGGCCCGGTGCTGGAAATGCCTGCAACGGCGTAGAAAACTGCGGACTCGTCGTGAACTGTTGGTTTGGTGTCGATGTTGAGAACATATTATGCTGAGCCATAACATCAGAGTATAGAGCCTCCCTGGCTCCTGTAAGTAAATCTGTGACAGAGGGATAGGTGTCAGGCTGATTACTTTTAAGTTGCAGTTGTTGTTGTTGCACCTGAAAAGACTGTGCTCCTGCAATGTCCCCACTTTGATTCATTGATTTTAGTAATTTCCACACACCAGAACCTTTGCTTTTCCTCTTCTTTCGTTTTTTACCCTCTCCTGTGTATACCATAGCACAAATAGAGGGATCCCGTGTAGGTAAATCAGTTGTATCAGAAGTTTTTCGAGACAGAAATTATCAGTGATCTGTTGTAGCCGCCATGTTTTTTCAAAACTGTGTGTTAAAGTTTGTCCATTTTAATTAGTCGTCTACTTTGGAGCGTCTCGAAATCAATACCGTAGCTAACTCTGCAAAAATTACCCGTTTTTTTTTTGCAGCGTATAAACAAACCGAACTCTACAAAATGACTACCATTACTCCCTGATATTGATGATGCTTCACGCCTGAAATAACTTTGCAATTCTCTCCATAAATAAAACTCCACTGCTGTAGTTTCATGTACCAGGGCTTAATTACATAGGGAGGTACCCTACTGTGTTCGTTTTCACGGACACAAAGGTCAAAGATGTGGTGTACGGTCATAGACGTGTGTGCGGTTTATCATTCGGCAATTTCACTGCACAAGGGATATAAACGGCACACCCAGGAGCCACCTGTTATTACTTTATAGGGTATCAATCTTTGTCAACTGGAACACGAATACAATATGACGTCTTTCTATGTAATGAACGCCGGTGCATCAAACTATAGTACATAGTTCATATGCAGAAAATTTCAAATTTATTTCAAGCGTAATATATTATCAATATCACGGAGTAATGATGGTTAGTCTGTGAAGGTCAATTTTTTACTCACTGCACAGAAAGTAAATTTACGCAGATAACAATTGATTTTTGGCAGGCTCCAAAGTAGACGACTAATTAAAGTGGACAGTTATATTTGTATATTCATGATGATTTGGCATGGTAAGCTTTCGTAAAGCCGATAACATTCTTCTGACTGGTATGTCGATATTAGATTCTGCTTTCATCTTTGGTCGCAGCTAGGATATAAGATGAAAATCGCAAATCATACCATTTTTATTTGTATATTCGTTCTTCTCGATTTCTTTGCATCCGGATAGCTATGACTGTTGTAAATAGAACATGAATAAAACTTAGATACAATTGCAAAAGTTTTACTTTTGATCTCGTCCTTGTGATGTTCTTTCCTCAAGCAAACTCGTGGTTTGAAACACTTTATGAACAAACCCGAATTCGCTTGTGGAAAGTACAGCATGCACACCCTCCATAATGCAGGTAACCAGCTCTGCCAATCTAATTAACATTAAATCCCATCTGCTCCACCATTTGGATATTTGGCTTGTGGGATCTAACCGGCTTGCAGTAACTCGAGCGACAACCACAGTCCTGAGAACTATTCATAGTGCTTTGAAGCAGACATTAATGGTGGAGTAATTTTGATTGGCTCAGCCGAATCAAAAGAACTCAGTTGAAATACATTTTTATTTTGCCGCTGTCCAGTCATTGTGTCGACATAATCCGAGATAGATATGTGGTCTTTGGGTAAGAGGATTAGTCCAAATACGGCCGTGATGTTATAAGGCTGTTAATTCATGGGCTCTCGGAGCACCAAGTTCAACTGAAATAAGTAAGGTCCTATATAGCGGCATAAGAGGTTGGAAAGCATTGATAGAATATTAATTTATTAAAATTGCCAGTCCTGCATGTAGATGTGAGCAGTACGCTATTACTCGAAACGTCCTTTTAAAAAGAGAGCCACTGAACGGACGGCGTTCGTGTGTGATACACTACCTTCGTGGTATCTCAGTATATTTTGAGGAAGGCCTAGTTCATGCGGATAAAAGGATGGAGGACAAACTCTTCGAAGTTACGAGAGGATACTATATCGGGGGTCTCCAAAGTCAAAACAAATATACGGAGACGAACATGTAACTTCAAACAAAGGAGACGAAATATACATCACATTGGCTGACGTTTGATTCGCTCAAATAGTTTTGTGTTAAACTTCATATATCACCACAAAGTTGTGTTTATTCTAACACCCATTTGTGTTATTTTCAACTCAATTCTGGTGCTAAAATGGTTTCGACACAATCTTTTTCGCAGTGTATGGGCATATTCGGGACGGTCATGAGGTCACGAAGCTGTTCGAACAGCATATTATGATCTTCGTCCCACGGGATCTTGAATTTGAATGTTTGAGTTGATGGAAATAGAGAACTGAGGATGATTAAAATTATAACAAATGAATGAAAGAGAAGACCTGCTTCCCTTTATAATATTCCATAACGTGTTACGTGGAAAACAAATAGTAGACATCACCACAGGGGACGTAATTATTTTTGGGATATTATAAAAGAAAGTAATTCTTCAATTTGCATTCATTTATTCTCATATTTGTCATCATCAGTTCTCTATTTCCATCAACTCAAAACATTCAGAGTCGAGCTTCTATGCTTCGTCCTGGTGAATTCGTTCTCTGTCATGGTTCGGCTTTGTCAGACGAACAATGATTCGGGATAATGAGTATTGCAGTACCGCGCTGCTATACAGGAATATCGAATGGCGGAAACAAACATTCAATGTTGTTTTATTTAAGTGAATTCATTCTTTGTTGGTATGCAGGATCGGTGAGGTTTCAAAATTATCTGAAATGGTGATATTAAAACGAATGAGAAAGCAAAAACAGTAGGAAAATTCTAAATCTGCATATACAATGAATTTGTCAAATTTTTTCTCTTCTGAAAGTGTTCACTGAAGCTGTTTCTCTGGTCTCGCTTTAGGTCGAGTTATCATTTCGAACTGACATACTGTGGTCGTGACATATCGCATGTGCCTGTAACAAGACTATGTTATGTATGAGCTGCCGTTTATGACAATATTATAAACGGTGTATATATATAATGGAGCATGGAAATATGGTGATAATGAATGAATATGGTGTGAATTGGTTGGTTATATTGGAAATGTTGTTATATTGAAAGTTACCAAATATGGGATGGTTTTATCATATATTGTAACATTGTGGCAATGTATATGAAATATTATTTATATAGGAGTAAAATGCAAACTAAAGAAGTTTTATATATATATGAAGAGTGGTGTAATTAGATACACTCTACATTTGCTAAACATATAAACCGATTGAACGTATATAGTGTAAGCTGATATATATATAGAACGACTGAATACGGCGTATTTGATACGGCGTATTTGACAAAGACGCTTAACGGATACGGCAGGCGGATATGGCAGGCGGAAGTATGCTGTGAGCATGCACGTTGTGCTCGCGCAAAGCATTGCGGTTCCAGTTCCACGATAACAGCACGGCCATGGACTGATTTCCGCTCTCAAACTAGGGTCTCCGACACAATCCAACGACTCGACGACTTGGTTGCCGGTCAACAGTGGCCAGTGCCATATTAAAATTTGCGAATAGAGAGAGGTCAGCCCGTCGCCGCTTTACGGTGGCCCATAGACGACATGCTAATTTTTTTTAGTTTTGAGTTTATTTTGTTTTTACTTCTAGGTTTCATTTTTTTGCGTTAGGTTTCATTTTTTTTCATTTTGTTTTAGGTTGATTCCTTTAGTTTTCACCCGGGTGGAAACGTTTCCACCTGTGTGAACACCTTCTCACCCGGGTGAAAACGTTTTCACCTGGGTGAGAAGGTTTTCACTCAAGTGAAAATTCACGTGATCGTGCCCTCGTGTTCGTTCCCTTGCACTGACATTTCGGCAAAATGGAGGGAGGTTCGTTCAAAAGTATAGATGATCTCAAACTGTCAAACTGAACTTTTATGTTTGCTGCAGTCGATAAATGATATTTCACGTCTGGCATGTTTATATAAGTTGTATTTTCAAACCCGAGCTCTCTGCGAGCACACGAGCTTGTCATGTCTGAAAAAAGAAAACTAAGCCATGTATAATCTTGTGCACGGGAATTCTGCTGCGGTGTGGGTTCGAGAATGGCCGGGTTTTTTTCCACAAAGCCAGTTACCATCATTTAAATTGCACCGTTATTATATATCAGTAAGTTATTTGTGTATCGGCACTGCAGAATTGTATTGCCCCGCATCATTCAGTGATTCAGTGAGTTCGGTAGCTAAAATCGAATAGTCAGATCGCGCGCAAGTTAAACCGCCTAAGACGAATCGTCCAACGTCCTGTGTCAGATCGTCCAGTGTAGATTTTGGTGCTTAATGAGGCTGGTTTTCTTTCATTCGTAGTAGGGTGAGTTTTAGATTCAGAGATACAGTGCTGGAGATCCGTTCCGGGGGGGGGGAGGGGGATATACCCCAGGGTGAAGTGGATGGGTGCAGTCAATGCAGCATCAGGTATGCTATCTGAATATATCAGCATATGGGATTAGGCGAGGCTTAGTTTGTGAAATAAAGGATAGAGCTCAAGCTTTAACAAAACATGAAATAGTATCCTGAAATGTTGAAAACGGACAACCAGCCAAGCAACCAAGCAGCCAGTCCGCAAACCAGTCAGATTTCACCAATCCATAGTACGGATATTGCTTCGCAATCCCTCTAACAATTGGTTAAAATAATCACTGAGTCCAATTGATGCACATGAAACTCACTGAATATTATTTATGTTTCAGGCTTGATAGACATATTAACATCAAATATTCCTGCATTTGACACTGACCGGCCCAGCTGCCAAATGTGGAGTAACTTTTTTAAGCTTACATTAGAAAGCAGAAAACTCAAAATCAGTTTAACATGGGCCGTAATGGCTGACGAAGACGATTCTGAGCCATACAGCAGAATGGATTCAGGAGAAAGAAATGGAGATCCTGTGAATACTATCGTATAACAGGTCTACCGTGAACACCGTATCAACGAACCGAAACAGAAACACAAATTGCTTCTATACTATTTCTTCTTTTCTTCGCTGGGTTTGAGATCAACATTAGGTTCAAGCTAATACGAAAGCAATAATTTTTCTTTGAGAATCAGTCCGAAGTATTTGTCTAGGATGATCTAAACTCTATCCTATCTCACTAGTATTATCCTAAGATGAGGATTGCTTGGGGAAAAGCGCGAGTCAAGGGGAGGTAAGCGTCTAGTCGAGCATCGTTTAGAAAAGGAGGCTAACAGTTGAAGCTGGTCTTTTTCATCTATTATGTTTCTCGAACCTCCACATAATTAGTGTGGGACTCAAAACAGTCACGAGAGACAACGCAGAAGGTCAAAATTTATCAACTTATCGTTTATTCTCTCGTTCGTCATTTCTCAGTATTAGTCCCATTGATGATTTTTACCCTAGCCTCATCCTGAGCTGTGATAAGCGCGACTCTATCTCCATCGTATGTGTTTAGCCTAATGCGATTTAAGTGTACAATGACCGTATTTGGTTACCCTATCAGGCATCAATTCGAGGTATCCGGACAAATCTAAACCTCACCCAACTAAATAAAAAAACTCAATAAGCTCAACCACATGATTCTCATGGCATCAGATTGTGTATCTCCTATTGTCGTATATACCCTCTGATGTCAAAGTGGGGCTAATTGCGGCGCGCAGCTTTTCTGCGCGTGGCTCTCGCCCAATCAACAGCCTCCGTTACTAAATGAAGCGAACTTGTTGAGATTACCGAATGGGGCCGAAGATTTCCGAAAAGCTTAGCGTAACTTCGGCGAGCCAATCAACATAGGCGTTGTATATCGACGAGAACGAACAGAGGCAAATCTTTGAGGGGCGTCCTGTTTAAACAACCGGACTGGTATTTGTGATCCGTCAGTTAACTTCCATCATGAACGAGCAAGTAAATGTACTTCGAGCCCTGGGATTTATTGCCACATATCTTGGACCTGGCGATTGCGACAGAAAAACTACAGGAGGGACCTTTTTCATTTGTACTCTCAAGCCTCGAATTACTGTTAAATCAAGAAGAGAAACGCGATTTGCTAATTATCAGGTCGCTGTTTGATCAAATATAACGACAGAATTGACCTACCAGTACCCTTTATGATCTGTGCAAATACGCACAAAGGGTGACCTATAACATTTCAGGTCTATAAAAACTTGGCATTAAAACACTAACAGTATGAGATAATACACAAGTGTTTGAGGCGCATACAATACATGCCTCCTGTCTCCCCCGACGAGAGTACACAGGGCTCGAAACACTTCGTGCTAATACACACACGTGTATTAAGAATATATACATACATGGCGGTGTCGGGATTATACATGTACCATTCTATCATTTATAAATATGGATTGACGATGACTTTAATATGCTGATACGCAAAAAGTCTGAGCTTCAACAGTATGATTGTAGGTGTGGCTTTCTGGAGTTAGTTTTATACTATAATACTGAAAATTGTGATAATACTGGTATTGTCATTTTTTAATTCAAAGCCAATTTATTTGATAAACATTTTTTAGTTTAAACAAATTTAAATAAGTTAGTTTGATAAGAAATTGCTATTTGAAAAAAAAAACTGAATCAATTATTAAATTAAATCACAGTTACACAGTTGCTGAAATGAAATCCGTTATTTTCAGACAAAATCTTAATATTATTTATAGTTATAACCCGGGAAACACATTTAACTGCAGATATCTTATTATTTAATATTTAGGCCAATGATGTGTTCCGATGCATATTTCTCGTCCATCTCCTTCACTGGTTGTTTTTATTACTTGTTGCACATAAATACATAATAATATACACCTCGCTGAAGTTCAGATGAGTAATTTTAGTTGAGTAATTTTTCAATATTATATATTGCGTTGACGTTGATTTGTGTTGTGTTACCCTCCCTCACTGAGTTCAAGACCGGCGACATGAAACACAGATATCATTCGATACACTTGGCCATAATATAATTTTCTCAAAGACGCACGCTTGTTGATTGTCTGGTCACTACCACATGCTTGATCCATTTTCCAGGGTCATTATCAATTAATGCTTACAATAGTTCTCAGCGTGAATCGGAATGCTAACCTGTCAAATGTTGTTTACAATATGACCGCCCGTCTCCACGCAGTGATCAGCTGTGATGACGTAGTCAGCCGGAAAATATAACGCGTTCTCTCATTGGCTCAGCGGAAAAGACGGCAATGCGGCTGCGCGCCAGGCATTTGTATAGGGGTGAAGTCAGAGTCTTGTTTACCGACGGTTTGGAGGTTACAAACTCTGACATTGGGAGAATGAACCACATCGGCCGATCCGACACAGGGCGTTGGACGATTCGTCTTAGGTGGTTTGACTTGCGCGATCTGACTATTCGATTTTAGCTACCGAACACTTTGAATCACTGAATGATGCGGGGCAATACAATTTGTGCAGATTATACGGGGCCTAATTTTCTCTTCTCAGACATGACAAGCTCGTGTGCTCGCAGAGAACACGGGTTGGAAAATACAGTTTACCGGTATATAAAACACGCAAGACGTGAAATATCATTTATCGACTGCATGAGCAAACATGAAAGTTCAGTTTGACAGTTTGAGATCATCTATACTTTTGAACGAACCACCCTCCATTTTGCCGGAATGTCAGTGCAAGGGAACTAAAACGAGGGCACAATCACGTGGATTTTCACCTCAGGTGGAAACCTTCTCACCCAGGTGAAAACCTTCTCACCCAGGTGAAAACCTTCTCACCCAGGTGAAAACGTTTTCACCCGGGTGAGAAGGTTTTCACTCAGATGGAAAACTTTCCACCCGGGTACTATAGAAATAAACCTAAAACAAAACATGAAGCTGCGCTATCGAACCCCCTCGGCTCTGAACCCCAGCTATTATAATGTAAGGGTGTCTCTACCAATTGATTGGCTTGTGGGAAGAAATATTTACCCCTGGTATTGTAAGTGTACTTTCTTTGAAAAAAAAAAAAGTTTTCCTCCCCTTAAATTAATTTGTTTCTGGAATAAATTGAAAGAGCTGTATCGATGTCTCACCAAAACAACAGTACACATGGCTAGATAAATACAGTACATGTATACTAAATGGCACATGTATGTCATTTTCAAAACAGATTTGCAAGCATTCTTTGCATTGTCTAAGAAAATAAATCAATAAATCAGTCATCCAATCAATAAATAAATGTGATAGTATACTAACATGATATAGAAATAATATGCAAACTTAACATAGGAATTAGTGGATTTTGTTAGACAAGGGGCATACTTTCTGACACGACTCATTTTTGATAGGCATCTAGTGTCATTTTCAAAACAGATTTGCAGGCATTCTTCGCATTGTGTAAGAGAATAAATCAATAAATCAGTCATCCAATCAATAAATAAATGTGATAGTATACAAACATGATATAGAATTATATGCAAACTTAACATAGGAATTAGTGGATTTTATTAGACAAGGGGCATAACTCTGCAAAATACTTTCTGACACGACTCATTTTCGATAGGCATCTAGTTCAGGTCAGGAGAAACAACTGTATCACGTTAGGATGTTGTATATGGAACGGTTCTGAAATTATCACAATAAATCATAAATGGATTTTTATTTGTAAAAAGGGGCATAACTCTGCAAAATATTGTCCGAGATGACTCATTTTCGATAGGCTTCTGATCTACGTGAAGATAAATAGATGTGACAAGTTTGGTTGCCATGCATGAAAAGGTTCTGTAGATATCGCGGTAACGGATTTTATTAGACAAGGGGCATAACTCTGCAAAATACTTTCTGACAAGACTCATTTTCGATAGGCATCTAGTTTAGGTCAAGAGAAACAACTGTATCACGTTAGGATGTTGTATATGGAACAGTTCTGAAATTATCACAATAACAAATCATAAATGGATTTTTATTTGTAAAAGGGGCATAACTCTGCAAAATATTGTCCGAGATGACTCATTTTCGATAGGCTTCTGATTTACGTGAAGATAAATAGATGTAACAAGTTTGGTTGCCATGCATGAAACGGTTCTGTAGATATCGCGGTAACGGACGGACGGACGTACGTACGGACGTACGGACGGACGTACGGACAGCCGTACATGATGACGACAATACCCCTAGGCCAAAGTTGGCCGAGGGGTAAAAATGAAACCTAACATAAAAAATGAAACCTAGAAGTAAAAAAAAAAATAAACTCACAACTAAAAAAATATAGCATGTCGTCTATGGGCCACCGTAAAGCGGCGACGGGCTGACCTCTCTCTATTCGCAAATTTTAATATGGCACTGGCCACTGTTGACCGGCAACCAAGTTGTCGAGTCGTTGGATTGTGTCGAAGACCCTTGTTTGAGAGCGGGAAACAGTCAATGCATGGCCACTGTTATCGTGAAACTGGAACCGCAATGCTTTGCGCGAGCACAACGTGCATGCTCACATCATACTTCCGCCTGCCATATCCGCCTGCCATATCCGTTAAGCGTCTTTGTCAATACGCCGTATCAAATACGCCGTATTCAGTCGTTCTATATATATATACGTTCAATATCAGTTTACACTATATACGTTCAATCGGTTTATATGTTTAGCAAATGTAGAGTGTATATAATTACACCACTCTTCATATATATATATAAAACTACTTTAGTTTGCATTTTACTCCTATATAAATAACATTTCATATACATTGCCACAATGTTACAATATACGATAAAACCATCCCATATTTAGTAACTTTCAATATAACAACATTTCCAATATAACCACCCAATTCACACCATATTCATTCATTATCACCATATTTCCATGCTCCATTATATATATACACCGTGTATAATATTGTCATAAACGGCAGCTCATAGTTATGTATACCATGCACAGTGAGCAAGAATGAACATATTTATGCAATTTATCAACAGAATAACTGCCATTACCCGAACAATATGATCGTATTACTTGGTAATCTTGCCTGCCACTATACAAGCAATATAATAATCTGTGTGAGTCCTAGTCAGAATGCTATGTTTCTGTTGTGTAACTGATGGAAATTTTATATTGATATAGGTAGGCTTTGTTCCGGTGTTGTACAAAAGTTGACGAAAACAGAACCATTATCTACTCAACACCAGTCATTTCATCACTAATCACTACAAGTCCAGTGACGAAATACAGTTTGGATTCATCAGCCACAATTGTATGTTGAGAAGAGAAGGCATCCGATAAGAAGTTACATAATATATTAAGCCTCATACATTTGTTTGCTCAAGTTTAGCCTACAGACAGGCTAACAATATGCCAGTGTGACAAAGCGATTAGACACCAATGATTAAATAATCACCAATGATCCTTGAATCCAGCAAGCTAAATATTTACCAACCTTGTCAGATAACATCTTTCTGGCAGATCTAACTGAATAAAACTCTACAAAAGCTGTCTTATATCGAACTGCAACATCCCCGGCTCATTCTGGCTGATTGTTTTCCTCAAATCATGTTTCCAGATATGTTTCCCAGGAATGATATATAGAGGATTTTCATAATCATTTTGTATTTTCAGGAAGGAATTAATGTACTTGTTTTAAGTACACATAACACATCAGACTTGTAAATAATGAAGCACTCGTATTAACAATGTATTAACTACATACTTTATGAAAATCAGTATAAAGGATATAAATACAGATTGCCGTGTGTTCAAAATCGCACTATATAAGAAAAACCCGTATATACAAAGTTAATAAACTTCGATTATGCATCTATTGTCTAGATAACATTTCACTATCTGCTGGGCTATGATAATTGCTTGTGTTCAATTATGCCAAATTTTATAATCCGTTTCGATATGGGAAGTGCTACCTAAACTATTTATACCAGGATCATGACTGAGTAACTATAAGCATTTAACAGTCACCACAGGTGCTCAATCCCGGTGTCATCAAATGCTTTCGAAATGTGCTTGCGCTATATGAGGCTACTGATATGTTCAAATTATACCGATTCTCAGCAATTATCACTGAACTATGCAATAATAATTCACATCGGTGTCGCAACGTTGTAAATAAAACGATTACATTTCCATAACATACAGTTGTCTGTATCATACTATCAAATATTATTCAAATGTGAGATTATATTTGCAATTGGGTAAATGTTTAGTTAATAAAACTCATCTGTTTGATTAAATTTGTCTATGTGGTATAACTTTGCTCATGTATCAATTATATGAGCCACCGTTCCATGCAGTAGAGAATATATGGTGAATAGTATTGTTACATTTAATTTCCTGCGAAGTACGAATCTCACAGAGTGAAATATAACCGAAATATTTATCAACTCACCTGCCGTATATTAAAAGTCTGCAAATTAATCGGTTTAATTTGTCCCAGTGTGGCATATATAATTGAATAAAATATAATTATTTGCATAACTCTGTACTGTGTACGTTATGCTGTGTCATAACGGCCTGTCCAAGCTGCAATATCTAATGTCCACAAACGGTAAATATAATAGAAAATGTATGGCGCATATAAGCAAGGGCGTAGACAAATTTTGACGACCGGCAACAAAAAACAAAAAAAACAAACAAACAAACAAACGAAAAAAAAGAAAGAAAGAAAGAAAGGAAAAGAAAGCTAACATAGCATAGAAGATCACGTATATTATTCAATTATTGCAGTAGAAGTAAACTTATCACAGCCAGTGCATACCATTAGGCCTAAAATAAGATGGCAATTGATCAGTGACCTAAGCCATAGATTGACGATTTTGGGCTCAAATCGTTTGCGATCGTCTCCGAGAATGGAATAGTGTGCTCCAATTCCAATCAAATACCGCCTATTTGGGCGAAAAACATCAAAACTTCAGTTGAGCATAATTTTTCGTAAATTTTTCACTATTAAGTTGTTTTGTTTTTCAATTGAGATCCCGGTCATTTATTCAGTATTTCTTTATTCACAAACAAGAAATACAAACTCTCAACTACTGTTCATATAGGAACTCTAGAAATAAACCTATACTGTCTACCCCAGATAATAAATCCCAGACGTTTTCAGTGATATTTCCGAGACAATTTATCGTACAACATCGAAAATTCCCACAGTATATAAACTAAAAAACATTCCTGTCTTTTTTAGAATCTGTTGAGAATTGACGAAAAGTACCGATACCATGTTATTTTGGGGCCCCATGACATTGATCTGGCATTGTTATAACATGCAGGCATGACGTTATGATGTCAAAATATAACTCACAAATCCCCCTTCTAATTCATGTTTTCGCGATTTATGGTGAAACCACTGGAAGGATTTTGGTGATACTTTGAAATAAATTTAGTATTTTTTATCTACTCTGTGGAGTTCCAATGCTGTCCGATAAACAATCTAGCCCCAGAACTCACTTTAGCTGAGAAAGTGACCTCTGGCGCATCCTCCCCACAGCGCATGCTCCATTTCGCAGGCTCCATTACCATCCCTGCCTCCAATAGAGGAAGTTGACCTTTACTACGTTGCTATTACGTATAGGGGAAACCCCACGTACGCACGGTTCAGTTTGAATCCAGCCGAACAACTCCTTCAGTGTTGCACATGAGCGAGCTACTTTTCATATGCTTTGTCCAGATAAACAGGAAAAATAATCGCCAGATAATTCTTTTTAACGCTAGGTCAACAGAGGTATTAAGCAGAATTGAAAAGTAATCGAAATGTTCGGCAAACATCTATTTACTAAAAATGATGTTACTTCCGGCGATGTGCGCGAAGGCCCCTATTCCGGTCCAAAAGTCTGACTGGTGGCTGGGGTGTTATTAGACCCCCAGCGAGGTGGTTGCCTCTGGCGTAGTGGATTTCTGGGAGCGGAAACGGAAACGTCGCACCTGTTTGTTTACTTTCTTATATTTGTCTTACTTTTATGTGTTTTGTACTCTGTCCCAATGAGATGCTCAGTACAATAAAGAATCTTATCTTAACATGCGCACAATTAATTTTAGGCGGAACCAACCTCGCATTCGTCTATTTCCGTATTGGCGGAAATTAGGCCAGTTGCTGAGTTCTGGGGATAGATTGCCATTATTCAACTAAACATAGAAATAGTTTTATATAATTTGAATGAATATGTTCGTTTGGTTAAAATTAACTTCAATTCACAATAAAATGCGTTCGATTACCAAAGGCACTATTTCGTAGCCGGCTCACTACTTGATCGCCATACGCTCCCCCACGGGCGGGGAGTTGTGCGTTCTATGTGAAGTTCCGCCAATACGGAAATAGCCGAACGTGAGATTGGTCCGATAAATTGTCCGAGACATATCGCCGAAAACGTCTGAGATATATCATCCGGGACAGACAGTAAACCTGAAGTCACTGTTTAATAACTGGTGTAAATATGGTAAATATGGATAAGTTTTCCTACTATTCCAAGAAAGGACCACTAAGCTAACAAGTCCGACAACTGCTGGTAGAAAATAGCCCATTTATCATCGATTAACAATATTTCCTATGTTAAAAAGATAGCAAAGGCAACCCGATTAATGATCCAGAGCTCATGTCCTCAGCCATTCCGCTGCTATCGAGCCAGGATAGTATTGTGTCTAAGTATTATCTTGAATTATAGTGCAAACCCGAGATTGAATGATCATTTCAGCTTGTAACGTTTATCAATGTAGTGATCGTCATTGTTAGGAGACATTTTGGCATAAATCAAAGTTCAGTTGTTACAATGTTATACTACTCAGATGCTCCCAGAGAGTGCCAATTTACAATCAAGTTTCAAAAAAAAATCTTAAGCTGCGAGGGGGGATACCCCCTCTCAGACTCTCCCCCCTCTCAAGCCCACCAAACCTGACAACTTGTCTACGCCCTTGATAAGTGAAATATATGGCAAATGATACACATTTACAACACTGGCAAATAATGAAGCAACGATATTTATTTACTACAGTAGGTAAAACAATATCATACCATATATGTTCTGTGTTGACCTGTCGTTTAAATACATTTGTCTATATTTGTCTTTCCATTTAAACACCATACGTACACCATGGCCCTGATGTGTATGTTAAAAGCATGCAAATTATATCCACATAAGTAGTATACATCAAGTCTTTGGAGGGAATAGCGCCTCACTGCGCATGCGCAGAATTTATTTTTGGGCTGGAATGGTGTGTGTGCGCATGCGTGAGTTGATGCAAATGAGTTTATGCAAATGAGGTGATTGGGTTTTTCAAAATGGCGGCTTGTTTTTGTGTGTTAGGGGTGGTCGGTTTCAAAATGGTGGACAATTGCACTTGTCTCACCCCTCATTTGCATATTTTCAAAATGGCGGCTTGTTTTTGTATGTGAGGGGTGGTCGGTTTCAAAATGGTGGACAGTTGCACTTGTTTCACCCCAGTCCTCATTTGCATATTTTCAAAATGTCGGCTTGTTTTTGTATGTTAGGGGTGGTCGTTTTCAAAATGGCGGCCTGTAGTTGTCCACATTATGCAAATGAGGTCTTTGGGTTTTTCCCTCAGGGTGGCTTAATTTTCAAAATGGCGGCTTGTTTTTGTATGTGAGGGGTGGTCGGTTTCAAAATGGTGGACAATTGCACTTGCCTCACCCCAGCCCTCATTTACATATTTTCAAAATGGCGGCTTGTTTGTGTGTGTTAGGGGTGGTGTGTTTCAAAATGGCGGCCTGTGGTTGTCCACCCTTTTGAAAATATGCAAAGGAGGTTCAATTGGCTATAAAAGGAGTCCATTTTTAGGGTAAGGGTGTATTCAATCTGACTTACCTGACCTGACCTGTCTTCCTGCCTGCCTGCCTGCCTGCCTGCATCCCTGCCGTGCTTGCCTATCCGCTTGTATGAGACGAAAAGCATGAGACGTGGAGAAGATTTTCCCTTGGACCCAGCAGCACCTCCGGTTGAAGTCTTGCCTGAAGATGCGCGTGTCAGGGCCATTTATGAACGACACTGGGCTACCATACGCCATTGTTTTCACCGTGATCGTCGTCTTTTGGACTTATATAATAGTCGGCTGGAGGACCTCACGTATCTCACTACATATGCCGAGAACATTTTCAAAGATCAGGTGACAGCCTATAAGTTGAATGTCACATTTGGGTATATCTTACGGCACAAAAAGACGGACCAGCTGCGGTATTTCTATCCCAGCAATAATACCTATGTGTTTGACCAGCCATTCACCGTGACGGATGCGATTTCTCTGGAGCCACTCATCGACCAATTGATTACGTTGGATCCATTGGAATGGACTCGGTTGCAACGCCCCAATACCCAATGGCTTGTGGAAATGGTCACTAACGTCACATTTTTCGTCACGAAAATGCGAGATCACCCGATCGGTGCTCCTGTACAACTCCCCCCGTGGTTGCTTCTTCGAAAAGGCCTGAATGCATTAACAGCAGGAAAAAAGGGGCCCTACAAAGACCGGAAATGTCTGTTTCGGTGTTTGGCCGTGCATCTGGACGAGTGTGACCCCAAGGCTTGTGACACAGTGGCCGATGGCTATTGGGAGGAGTATTTAGAGCAGCAAGACATGGATAAGCGGCACTTCCGTGGAGTCCCCTTTAAGAATTTGGATGATGTGGAAACACTGTTCGATATTAATATCTTTGTTTATCGATTACGATGCGAGGACGATACCTATGTGGCTGAATTGGTTCGTCGATCCACAGAACGGTATCCTGCTACGATGAAAGTCAATGTGTTCGATGACAATGGCGTGAGTCATTTTTCGCTCATTACCAATATGAGCCTGTACGCTCAGTCTTTCAGTTGTGCCCAATGCCATCGTGTGTTTAAAAAGTCTTACAACTTACATTGCCACGAGAAAATCTGTGACAACAGTGTCAAGCGAGTCTATCCGGGTGGCGTGTATCATAATACACCTACTATTTTCCAGGAACTGGCCGATGAGGGTATCATCATACCGGAAGAGGACCGTTATTTTCCTTACCGGGCATGCTATGATTTCGAGGCCCTGTTGGAGCCCATGGACCTGTTTTCGGCTAAAACGCAGTGGACACAGCGACATATCCCCCTCAGTGTCAGCATTTCATCCAACGTACCTGGCTATGACGCTGCTCCGGTGTGTTTCGTGTCCACGGGGGAATCCCATGAGTTGATCACCCGTATGATGGAGTATTTAGAGAAAGTCAGTGCGGTCAGTACGGAATTGTTGGTGGCCAAGTTCGAGGACGTACTGGCCCAGCTGGACGACCGCATTCCTGAACCGGGTGTAGCATTCAGCGATGATGAAGAGTCCGAGTCCGAGTCGCAGCCGGAATCCCAGTCGCAGCCTCTGCAGTCGCAGGATGTCCCTTTACCGAAACCGTATGCGGCGAAATTGAAGTTACGGTTCCTACAATATTTAGGTCAGTTACCGGTGCTCGGCTTCAATTCGGGACGATACGACTTGAACATGGTGAAGGAATTTCTCTACCCTTACTTGGCGCAGTCCGATACCCTCAAGTCGGTGATCAAGAAGGTTAATAACCATATGGCCCTCACTACCACATCACTGCATTTTCTCGATGTACGGAACTATTTAGCTCCTAATTGTAGCTATGACCAGTGGGTCAAGGCCTATAATTGTGCCCAAACGAAAGGTTACTTTCCTTACACCTATATGACGAGCCTGGACCGCTTAGAAGACACCCAGTTGCCACCCCGCGAAGCGTTTTACAATGACCTGAAAGGGGAAGCTCTGCCGGAGGCCACCTACATCGAACTCCAACAAGTGTGGAACCGTCACAGCATGAAGACGTTGCGAGATTTCCTCGTGTGGTATAACAACCTAGATGTGGTTCCCTTTCTCGAAGCGGCCGAGAAAATGGTGCAACTCTTTCGTCGCCAAATGCATGTGGACATATTCAAGGAGTGCTTAAGTTTACCCGGTCTAGCCCTTCGCCATTTGTTTCAAGAGTGTTCCACCTACTTCTCGTTGGTACAACAGAAAGATGCAGACATGCATGATTGTCTGAAGAAGAACATTGTGGGCGGCCCTAGCCTTATTTTTCACCGCTACCACGAGAAGGATGTCACGACACTGCCCAGTGGCAAACCCTGTGCCAAAATCATTGGCTTTGACGCGAATGCCTTGTACTTGTGGTCGCTCGCCCAACCCATGCCCAGCGGTCATTATACGCGTTGGTGTGCAGAAGGACGGCATTTTACGCCGCAACGGTCACCGTACAAACATCTCGCCGACCAGTGGTTGGACTGGGAAGCCTATCGACGGGCGATTTATATTCGTCACCAGACCAACGCCACAGAGAAGCGGATAGGAGATCGCCGACTCCCCGTCGATGGGTTTGCCCTTGTCCAAGGAACACCGACCGTTTTCCAGTTTTATGGCTGTTACTGGCACGGCCACGAATGTCATTTCAGCGCAGGATGCTTCAATCAGCGACGTGGAAAATCGGCACAAGAATTACGGGAAGAAGTAGTGGCCAACGGGGATTACGTGAAAGAGCGAGGCTTCCAGCTCATTGAGATGTGGGAGTGTGAATTTCACACCATGTGTAAGGCCCTGCCCCATTTACAACGGTTCCTAAAAGAACGTGAGTACCCCTTGAGTCGTCGGCGACTGCTGAGTATGCCCCAGATGTTGGACGCCATTCGTTCGGGGCAGCTCTACGGCTTTGTAGAATGTGATTTGCATGTTCCCGACACTCTCAAGCCCCTCTTCGCCCAGTGTCCGCCTATCTTCAAGAACACGCTGGTGGGTCGGGCTGACATTGGAGAGACCATGGGCGCCTATGCGGAGCAACACGAGAGTTTGCCTAAACCTCGCCGCATGTTAATTGGAAGTATGTGGGGTGAAAAAATCTTGCTGGGCACGCCCTTACTGCAGTGGTACATGAAACACGGTTTGGAAATTACTCAAATCTATCAGGTAATCCAGTACGTACCTGAGGCTTGTTTTGCGGAGAATGCCGACCTCGTGACGAAGGCCCGTCGTCAAGGTGATCAAGACCCGAGTCAGGCCATCATGGCTGAATGTTGGAAACTCACTGGGAATGGTTATTATGGAAAAACCGTAACGAACCAGGATAAACACGTCAACGTGAACATTTGTACTACTACCCAAGCCCGCAAAAGAGTGAATTCCCCTCTGTTTAGGTCCGTGGAGGTGATCGATGACGACACTTATGAAGTCACTTTAGCCAAGAAGACTATCCGGTATAACTTACCCCTGCAGATTGGATGTATGGTCTACCAGGTGGCCAAGCTGAGGATGCTGGAATTCATCTATGATTTTATGGGTGTCTATTTTAACCCCTCAGACTGGCAACTCATGGAAATGGACACAGATTCGGCCTACATGGCCGTTTCCCACCCGGACTGGGAGTCCCTGGTGAAACCCGAGTTACGGGATCAGTATGAAGCGGACCGCGACCTGTGGCTACCCCGACGCGATCACTACACCCGGGCTCTTCAAGCTGGAGTGGAGCGGAGATGCTATGATTGCGCTCTCCTCTAAGACCTACTACTGTTACGGAGGAGATGAAGGAGCGGAAAATAAATTTAGTTGTAAAGGGGTGAGCCGGCGCGATCCCAACATCGACAAAGCTCTCTACCTGGGCGTGTTGCAAAGCCAGGCCAGTGCGAGTGGCACTAACCGAGGATTCCGCGTCGTCGACCACCAGATGCGGACCTATATCCAGCAAAGAGACGCCTTTACTTTCTTTTATCCCAAACGAAAAGTATTGGCCGACGGTGTGAGCACTACTTACTTGGACTTGTAAAAACAAATGTGGAACTATAACTGTTGATACACGAGTTATAAAACTGTAAAAGTCAGGATGGCCGAGTGGTCTAAGGCGCCGGTATTAAGTGCTGGTCAGCAATTGCTGTCGTGGGTTCGAATCCTACTCCTGACAGAACTTTTTTGTACCTTAATCACTACTATTCTATGTGTACATACCCCTACTATTTGTACCCTGTATTCTATTTGTATATAGTCAGTAACTCATTCTTGTTGACTTAAATAAAAAAAAGAGAAAGTCAAATCATTTTTTTTGGTGTTTTTTCATCAATTTATTCAACAATGAACGTCAGAACAACAACGTCATAACAATAACATTAAACAAGGGGTCTGCGCGCACGCGCAGTACATTTTTTTAAGTTAACCAGAGAAATGGAGCATGCACATTAAAACGAGAGGCCGTCCAGTCATAGACGAGGACATCACGGTCTTCGGCTTGACAATAATCATCAAACATATGTACAATGGTAGCCATAGAATGTCCTCTACTCCGGTGAGTGAGATAAAACACACAGTACTGTCCGCACACACTACTCAAGGGGCCTTGTAATCTTTGCGTATTCCAACGCCACTGTGTCGTAGAGACGTCCATGAATTTCACCAAATCGGTATGGAGGGGTGCAAGTCCGTAGGAATCAAAGTATTCGCCTTGGCCTTGGGTGTCCACGTACACAGCTATCCAATGTTCACCGGGTCGACTCTTCGTGTCTGTATTCAGGATGTAGGCTGCGGGGGTGGTACAGTGGGTGGGAAACACATTGCGTGGAAACACACCTCGAAAGGGGATCTTGGGATCTCGCTGGAGTATGCTCATCAGCTGCTCTGTATCCATCTTAGGTGGCGAAGTCACACAGCACGTTTCTTTGGTGATCCACACTGATGACGTTATCAAACTCGGCGTAGCAAATCACGTTAATGGTGTTGGCTAGAGGGGTGGAGAAACGCAGTTCCAACCGTAGGTTTCCTTTCTTGAGCAAAGCCAGTTGATGATCGTGTTCCAAGGTGGGGGTGAGGTCAAAGGCGAACAATGTGTACCCCTTCTTAAAGTCGTCTCGACTGATGGTATTGCCTTCGTCCTGGTTGTTTTGTCCTGTAGCTGTAAACAGGTTCATGTAGGTCCGCACATAGTTTCCGTTAGTAAAGTCCGGTTGTAATGGCCGGGCTGGAATTTGATGGCCGGCCACGTGCAGTGCCACAAAGTTAATGTTGAAATGTTGAAATTTGAACGGATTCTCAGCCCAATTTCCATTGAATGCGGTGTTGGTCACACACGCCAGGGTAAGACGTTTAGGCAGATCCCCTAGAAATAAATTTTCACGATTGGCCATCATCGTACCTGCTGGCACAGAGAACACCTTGGTCTGTACGCGTCGGATGGGGTACAGGGCTGATTTTTTCGCTAAGGCTTCCATGTGACCCAGCAACACGCCCTGTTGCAAATCTACCGTACGGACAAACAGGGCTGCATCTTCAATGACGATCTGGAAATCGATATCACCCTCTCCAGCGGCCATTAAGGCGAACTTGGGTAAGGACCGGATCAACTTGATCTTGATGGATACACCGTTCATCATGTAGCGGTCTTGCATGAACAGATCGGCGTGCAGTCGTCCCATCATATCGATGGACTTGCTTTGGGCTGCCAGTCTTTTGCGTGACGCGAACCCAGCATTGCCACCGGTTATGCTGTCCATGTGTCCGGGTCTATCCCTGAAGTACAGCTCAGCTTGTAAGTGTGATTCTTTGGCATCAATACCGTACGACAACAGCGTTTCCATGTAGGCTCGGTACGGGTACGTATTGGTGGACGTACTTATGAGTTTATCGTTCAGACCTATATCCACCTGTTGGAACAAAGAGTGCAGCCAAAGATTCACCGGGCCTACTGCTTTATCGGCATCTATGGCCGTTCCATTCATGTTTGTTATTTTGGCTTTCACGTACAAGTAGGTGTGGGCTAAATCCAGGTAGGCCGTATCTTTGTTTTCAATGATAAATTCCACGGGCCCCACCCCCGTCAGGCTAGCCAGGGGTCGATGTTCTACCCAACGTCCTTCGGCTATACTGGTTTGGGTAGGTGGAATAGTCCACAAATCCAATTCACTGTTGGTAGACGGACATGACTCGGAGTGAATGAATGCCATTATGCGAAGATGTCTCTCCTACTATGACTTCTCTTCTTCTTCTTCTTCTGGGGCGTAGTCCTTCTCCTCTGGGGTGTGCGTCGTCGGTGTGCTGGACGTTGAATGAATCTGGGGAGTGTGGGTCTTTGTCTTTTAAGGGCTTTGGCGATCAACACGCTGCCCGCTTCTTTAGCCCGGCGTTTCAAGGCTTGTCGGGGTGCTGTGCCTTCCATCACATCACCGGCCACGCGCAATCCACTGCGTACCGCTTGTTTTCCCACCGCTTTCACACCCCGTGTCACCATGGGTAAAAACGTTTTCACAATGCTGCCCAGGATGTTCCCCAATCCGTGACCGCGTTGCATGCGTGCCCCGCTAAACACGGGCATGTTTCCGCCCGTTTGTTTCTTGTAGTAGTCGGCATAGCTGGGCGTATGGCACTGGTAAGGCACGTACATTATTCGAAGTGAGGAGAGCGAGCTTGTCGGAAAGCAAGTGTCAGCACCACTTTTCCTCGTTCGAATGGGATCGGTCGTCCCCTATCATCTCTTATATCCACCGTGATCGTGTTGATATCGGTATGTCGTACGGGCAGGTACATGATATGGTTGAAACTCTCGGTGGCTTGTTCGCCATACGTCTTGGTAATGGGCACCACCCGTAACAGAGGTGTGTTCACATCACCCACAATATGGCTGTCCACGGCGTCCGAGTAGACGTACAGTGCGTACATACCTACTTTCATATCCATCAAATAATCCCCGTCGACAATGGTGGCCCCCTTGTAGACGGAGTGAGGCATCCTTAACATTTGCTGTAGTGTAGGACTGAGTTTCACATTCGCGTTAGCGGTCAGCATGATAGAGCTCCTGTCGTTGTGTACGTCGACATCGAACAATATCTCTCTCTTGATGTTCAAGGATATCAGGCGTGTTGCAGCACCCGTGCTGAACTTTAGGGCCTTGTACTCCATCAAGCCATTCAGACCCTCTACGAACGTCTGCGGTGTATCGTATTGGCCTTGGGGCAGCGTCAGTTTGTAGACTTTATCTTCGTAGGACACTTCGTACCATACTTCTCCGCCTTGTACATTGTACCATGAATAAGGGTATTGAATATCCACCAGTCCACATTCCCAGCGTCCCGGTAAATGTAAGGGTTGAGGTAATTGCGTGACATACTTGGTCAAGGTGTTGTCAGGAAACACGTCGAATGAGCTATTACTGGGCAACGTCAGGTAAAACATGACGACGACTGAGTTGTTCTGGCTTCTGCACCGGGGTTTTATAGGAGTTATTAGTACGGTTCCCAGGTCTTGGGCGCCTTAACTCGGCGTCGTGATCGTCGTGGCTGTGGTATGGTCCGTATAGGGGAGGCATAGGGGTGAAATCGCCGTATTTTTTGCCGTGAGGGTGTTTTGGGCGGTGTCAGCGGTTGCCATTCACGTTCCCGGATAGTGGGGAGACGTCGAGAGGGGGCTTGCATCCACTTCCAGCGTTCACGATTGCCTACCAATTCTTGAGGGATGTGTGTGTCTTTTAACGCTTGAGCAAAGGCTTCCCAGCCCGGGGGATTAGAGTGTTTGCGAGAACGCACCATATCGTTGATCAAATCCGTCATATGAGACCCCGGCACCACTTGGTTACGAATCAGCAATTTTCCTTCATTGTTCCAACTCATATCGGCATTCTGTTTCACCCGCTCCAACAATAAACGTGCCTTGGTCTTGAAGGCTTTAGGCACACTGGCCAACACTTCCTGTTCCAGTTCAGGTGAGGCCGAGGATGACGGTGGGGGTGGGAGTGGGGTAGGCGTGGTGGTGGTGGTGGTGGGAGGTAGTGGTGGCGTACTACTAGTACTACTTCCGCCTCCTCCTCCTCCTCTATATTGATCCATAAACGTCTGGTACCGGTTCAGCGTATGATGGTAGAGTTGAATTTTCTCGTGATCGGGGAGTCGACGTTGGAGTATATTATTCATCTCTTCATCCAGAGACTGGAGTTGTTGCACGGTGGCCGGGACGGGATAGGGAGATTGTAAACTCTGTAACAGTCGAGGTTCGACCAGCATCATTTTTTTCGTATGTTCCATTTAGCGTCCTCCCAAGATGGACCCGAGTAACGGGCCCAGTACAGTAGCGGCTAAGGGAGCCAGGAGTGCGCCGAGAAATCCACCTCGCTGTAACACCTGTTTCTTTTTCTTCACACTGCCCGTTTTCTTGACCAACGTTCGGAGACCCGCCTTGTGCCGTTGCAATTTCCCTTTCTGCAGAGGACTGAGGGGGACATTGCCTTTTAACACATTATGGGCTACTTCACACAAACACCGTATCAAGTCGGCATCCGCGCCGCGCACCAGGGCCCGGGCTACTTCCGGGGGCGCGCTGCGTAATGCCCGCAGAGCGGGCGCGTGCTTGCGTACGCGTGCAGACATGTTGAGGAATGAAGGCTAGAGTACGTTGTCTTCTTTTTTTATCCTCTTCTCATTTGGGGGTGTACACCGTCTGTAGTTCGCCGGGAAAAATCAGGGTACGCAATCGCAGGGGTGAGGGCGTGTCTTGTTTCAAGTCGATGAGTAGATACCCATGCGCAGGTTGGGTCGCATCTTCAAAGGCTTCTCGTACAAAGGCCGTGTTCTTAGGGTACATCTGTTGAGCCAGGTGGGTAATTTGTGACGCGTCTCTGGGGTTTTTGAATAACACCACATACTGAGCATTCAAACTAATGTTCCGGTGTTCTTTGTTTTTACTGAAGAGATTCTGTACGATGTAGATAATACTCAACCGCCGATGATGGCTGCCTTTGGTAAAGAGCCGGGTGATTCGACTATCCGTTTCCGTCATGAGATCGTCTACCACGACCAAGGTGTCTGGGGGTATATCTTCAGGCGGTAAACCTTCCACTAAGGTGAGTCCTGGGACACGGGCCAGTGCCTCATACGCGGGCTGCCAAGCGCCATAACACCACAGGATGCGAGCTAGAGGCGGTGAAATCAGGGCTGACCC